>JACEGR010002460.1:0-128701 GCA_014170235.1 Listronotus bonariensis | reverse complement strand
ACTCATGATCGTAGCACGCGTGTGAAACATGTGATCCCGACGAAAACTATGCCAGACTGTTCGTAAGGGACCCAACTACCATAAACTCAAGCCACGACTTTTGAAACATACAGGCGCGCCCTCTATAGCGTTTCTCTCGATTATATTTGAAGTAGCCTCGTACCTTGTATCTGCAGAAATATATGTTTTGACGGTTTGTATTTAAAGTTTTTTTTTACCTTGTATAATAAACGAGAGAGGCGCCATCTAAATATACGGACCAACCTTGTACAAGTCAAAATTCATAAACTTCTTTAAATGTTTGTCCTATTAAATCCTTGTTATGATCAATAACTGCCCGAGACTGCTGTAACCCAAATCCCACGTCTTCGTTAAAATTTATTAATTTAATTTTGAGCTTTACAAAACTCGTATTTTATCTCTGCTTTTAAACACAATAATAAGCTGGCAAGGATTTTATAATAAAAGTATCTCTTTCGCCGTTGTGAAAATCTGGTACTCAATTATGACTTTTCACTTTGAAATATAAGAGTTCTTTGTTTCTGACATTGGATAATACATTTCTTAATAAGCAGACATTACGAGGGTATTTCCATATTAAGGGTATATCCACTTAGAAGACCGAAAAAAGCCTATATTTTTTGAAAAGTCCTTTTAATTTTTTTATTTGAAATTTCGTACATATATTATATACTTTGAACAATATCTTGACATACTTAATTTATTAAAATAAATATTTTAAAAGCCGATGTCCGGGTGCTCCTCTAAAAAATACGTTTTTCGGTGACCACTATATCTCTGGACACGATTATCTGAAATTAAAAAACCAAACGCATCTAGTTTCAGAAATGTATAATCTATAACTTCCTCGAAGGAATAAGCAAAAACATTCACTCAGACACACACAAAAACGCTTTCTGAAACACAAACATCGATTTCGGGCCCCTAATTTAGGCCTCAAAGTATTTATTAAACAACAAATATTTATTGCAAAGGAAAAACCTTGATTACATGCTAAAAATTTATCTAAAATACTTGTCTCGAAATGTGAGAGCGATCGGTACAGTATTTTGTGAGAAATCGTGGTCACCGTTTTCGAAATTACTGTTTTAAGAAAAATCTTTTAAAGCTTTAACAAACCTATACACTTAGTAAAAAAAAATATATGAGCCTTTCTTTAAAACTATTTAACGGATTAATTTCAAATTTTCAGAGAATGTAGGTACTTACTACATGTAAATTTGAAATATGCTTCAAAAAAACAATTTTTTTTTAATGTCAAGTGGGTATATAACCTCACAAAGAAGTCGTTGTTGTTCTTATTGTACTAAACAAATTTCTGGTCCTAGCAAAGGATTATAACACACAGACCCACAAAATTAAAGTTCATACAAAGTGTAAGACAGAAATGGCCTTGGCGAGCGTGCATTCTGAAACCAACGCCGAATTTGTGTTCGGTAGATTTACGGCTTACTAAAATTTTCTTTTTGGGACTGGGAAAATGACCCCTTAGGGGCCGAAAAATCGTGTTTCAAACGTAGCAATCACAACAGCGATATTTTCATGTACATTTGTACATTTATACAAACAAAAAGTGTTTGGTCTGCTAAAATTTTAAGTTTGGGACCAGGAAAATGACCTTTAAGGGGCTGGAAAATCGTGTTTTGGACGTAGCAATTACAGCAGTAATATTTTAAATACTCTTTTAAATTCTGGACCTTAAACTATGCGCGAAAAGTTGTTGGCCCCTTGAAATTCCCAGTTTGGGACAAGGAGAACGACTACTTAGAGGCACTTAAGTACAAACCTGCCCAGCAAAGTCTAAGTTAAAGTGCATTTAAAAGTACATACAAATCCCATTGCTGTCATTGCTACATCGTAAACACGATTTTTGGCCCCTAAGGGGTCATACCCCCGATCTCAAACAGGAAAATTTAGTTAGCCGTAGGCCTGTCGAGCACAATTTCAGCTTTGACTTTAAAATACACCTTTGATTTTAGAAAACCGTATTTTAGGGCCTAATAAGGCCATTTTCGGTCCGTGGGGCCAATTCCAGACGTGTATGGCCATTTCTGAGCTTGGTATTAGATTCAGCGCCAAAAAACACAGGTTTATTTTTAAGTTGATATTTTTCTTAACACTGTTCAGAATACAAGTTAGTAAAAACAATTTTTAAATAAAATTATATTGAAAAATGCTTCGTTTCGAAATACAGTTAAAGTTTTAAGAAAAATGCCTTTTTATCATAACTCTCCTAACACTTAACTAACGATATTTATACACAATTTGGTGCATTTCTTTTTACCATTACACTACATTTTGTACTGCACAAGTTAAAAAAATACAAGTAGCGTCCCAACTATATTTATATTAAATTAAAAATATATATATAGCACGCCACTGCTTTTTCGTCGAATCAAAAATATATTTTTAAAAACTTCTTTACTTTGGGGTTAATTTATTCTTTAAATATTTTTTCGCAAGAAGGGCGGTTTTCGTTAAAAATAAATAAAAGCAATTTTGATACACGGCAAAATCGCTAAAATATGATATAGTGTTCGGATGTATGTAAAATTTGTATTTGTCTAAGTTTTAATAAAGTAGGGTTGAATACTTACATTATGTGTAATATAATTATAATATATTATTAAGTGTTTGACCTAATTTTAAAACATATTAGACAAAAACGAGTTTTACATACGAAACACCATATCAGATTTTAGTGATTCTGCCTTGCATCGAAATGGCTTTATTTTTCTAACAAACACTGCGTTGTGCGAAAAATAACAGAAAACCAAATTAACTCATGACATTCCTGAATCCGGAGTTGCATATTTTTAAAAACGTGGCGACAAGTTGCTCGTGGAATGGCTTTTGTTTTCCGCACAATGTTTTGTTTAAGGTGGTCTAATGTGGTTGGATTTTCTTTAAAGACCCTTGATTTTCTTTAACCCTAAACTGCCACAGTATCCATAATTTTTTAAAAGAAATGTTTTCTGGAAGACCCATATAACGAAATGGGGATATTCAGTGGCTCTGCCGGAACCGGGATCTCACTTCAAATGATTATTTTCTGTAAGGTTCCCTAAACTCAGGGATCTATAAAGATAATCCAACCATATTAGACCAGCAAAAAAATATTGTGCGGGAAAAAACGCCATTTCGCAAGCAACTTGTCGCCAAGTTTTTTAAGTATGTGCCACTCTGGATTCAAGAATCTGAGCAACGTAAGAGACGTTACTTGGACAACATAATTTTTTAATCATAGAAATATCCATTGTTTGTACTTAATTTGTATTTTTGAGTTACATAGGGCTCATTTAACATCACTAGGACAAATATACCATATGAAACTATCTTCTTGGGACCATGAGACCGGTGGACAAAAACTACATTTTTCTTTCACTACAGGAACCATTTGACTAACTAAATTTAGTACGGGCAAACGCCCCATTAGGGGTAGCCCGTACGGAGGCTTAACTAAAACTTTAACTTTATACTTGACTTCACTTTTACTACCTACTTCTTATCTAATATTTTTCTAATTTTTCTCTCCCAACTTCTTCTCTGTTTATAAACAAAGTTGAACTCGGTTTTTTGGTGACTTAGCACGTTTACGACCTTGCCCGTTCGACCTAGAAATTTATCTTACCGGTTCGAGGTCTAAGCTTTGACATTATTTTAAATTAATATATGTTTTACTTTAAGATGTGTTTTTCCATTATCAAAATAATTAAATAAATATTAAAATTAATAAAAGTTACATACTCCCTATAGAGGGTGTTCACAATATATATAGGTTTTAAAATGTTTGTTTTATTGGATATTAAAACTGCTTATACAGTTATGGCCCACTCTCTACGATACACAGCGAATACACAACAAACTTTCAATACAAAAGTTTTATAATTTTTTACGAAGAATCCAGTGGCTTACCTAAAATAATTATAAACGTTTTAATTTTAAGAAATAACTGAAACTAGCATTTTTTCAAAATTAAATGAGTACTTGGGATAATTGTTTAGTTGCTATTATAAATAATTATATTTTCTGTCTTTGGGACTGTTTTAGTTATACACTCTTTTTTCTTTAAAAAATAAATAAATATTGATTCCTTTAATAGCCAACTATCTTTTTATTTTTCTGTTAATTTTATTGTTTAGAACAATACAAAATATAAAGTATTGTATAGAAACATATTTTTTAATATTATACTGAGAAACGCCTAAACAAAGCAGTTACGCAGACTTAAAAATATTTAGCTTTTTCATTTCACAACACAAAAGTTATAATTAAAAGTTGCAATCAACTGTTTTTAGAGGTATTAAGAATAACTTTAAGTATCCAATTAGAAAAACAACCTAGTTTTTAAATATATTTCTTGTTACTTTACTAATTAAAAGTTTTAATAAGATCATAAGGACTTATTTATTTAAAATAACAAAACTTAAGCCGGTGATTCTGTATGAAAAATAGGCAAAAGAAAAATTTAAAAAAGTTTTTTGTAGGGTTTTTTAAGAGCTATGAAGCATTTTAAGTAAAAATCCTTAAGATGTCGTAAATAAGGTTAGCTTAAAGGGCTCTAAAAAGGTAGTGCTCGTTTATAAATAAAGGTTTTGAATGACCACATCTCGCCAAATATTTACTGTACAGAAAACCTACCCAAAAAAAATAATCATTAAAAGAGATGCATCTCATCTACAGCATTTTTGGAGTTATTTAAAAAAAGAGGTGAAAATAGAAAATTGTAGAAAATCGTTTTTTACTTTAGGCTTCAATTTTCTTGAAATTAAGCATTAAAAAATTAGTTAAACTTTTTGAACGTATTATTAGTGCTTGTATAAAAGAAATGCTAAAAGGTAAAGGTCAATTTTAAATAGAGGGTAGTTAGGGGGTTGACTTAAATAATGTTTTCGTAGAAAAAAATAGATAATTACTTAATTTTTATTTTAATTTACCAAATTTTATGCCTAAAACTTCTTTAAAAATTAAATAGAAAGACCCAACTAATTGGTTCCAAAAAGATTTTATTAGTTTTCCTTAAAATATGCAGCATTTTTTCGTTATTTGACTTTAAATTTATCAAATTTTACCTAATATAAAGAAAAATTATGATTACATTAACACGCCGTATCGTGGTTCGTATTGGTTGTAGAAAAAATATAATTAAACAATTTATTGTCTTTTTAAAATTTACAATTTTGCTTTCTCCGTTTTTTTTTAATAAAAGGCATAATTTTCGAGTTATTGGCGAAAAGTCCAATAAAACTGGTGATTTTTTGTCAAAAATTTTAAATTTTAATTGCGATTAAATTAAAAAGTATTATTCTTACGAAAAAGAATATAAAGAACGTTTTTTTGTTAAAATCAGTTTTTCAATCGATTTCTGTTGTTCTAACTACCCCCAGGGTTTTGGCGCCCTTTGGTTTAATTTACGTTAGAATTGCCAGGTGATATGCTTTATTTTCTTGTACTATATTAAACTTGGGCAAAGGTAAAGTCAATTGCGTTTTAATATTTAAGTAACTATTTACCTTGTATATTTACTAGTACTGTCAATAAAATAAATGCGTCAAAATCATTACTTGATATGACATTAGGGAATATTAGACTTTCATTATCTTTATTTTCATTTTTCACAAAACATTTTGGGTCGACCTATCTTTGTCCGTTTTTAAGTGTAAATGGTTGACACTTGAAAATGGACACAGATAGGACTATTGACGTTGTGTAAATCATTAAAAATAAAGGAACTGAAAGTCCAAAATTCATTAAGTATTACTACCAAACATTGTATTTTTTTATCTGCTACAAAGGCAAAGTTATTTCGTTTATAAATAGAGGAGAACACCCTGTATACCATCCAAATTGAATCATAAATCTTTTTTCTTTTATTTTTAGTTCATGTTATAAACAATGCAGTTTAAAATACATTGGGCTAAAACATGCACACGTTTGAAACGTTATTTTCGTTTAATTTATCAGGCAAAAGGGTTTCTGCGTTATCCCAAAAATTGTTTAAAAAAGAAAAATGCCACTTCGTTCAAAACGAACCAAAAACAATTTGCCGTTAAGGCAAAAACGCTTTAAAATATTTTTTTCCGACAAATTAAATGTGTCAAACTATTGTTAAAAGTATATATACAGGGCATTTTCTAACAACGGTACGAAACTTTAAGGTTTGATTTCCTATGTTATTTCATAAAAAAAGGTTCCTATAACCATATGTCAAGAGTTGCGTTTTTACTGAGATACAGGGCGTTAAAATTTAAGAAAAAATCAGGTTTCTTCTAATTATTTTTAATATGTTTAGATCAATTCAAATAAAATTTGGTACCTTTATTTAAAGTAATAAGGCGCTTATTTAGCTTTAACCAGATTGTTATTAATATGTCCAGTGGCGTCTCAGTGCGCACCGCAACTTATATTATTAAGAGAAAAAAGTACGCCACTGACATTTTTGACGTTTTTATAATTAAGCATTTATTAATACAACTTTATAATTTTGTGTATTTTTTTGTATCTGGCTTAGTTTTCGATAAAAAAAATAAGCTACTTTAAGTCATTCTTAAAAGTGGCCTGATCTTAGTAAATAGGAAATATGACAATTTTCGATAAAATACACGACTGCTTTTATATTTTAAGGCAAATACGGGTTTTATTTTAATTTTTGATTTTTATATCATATTGTTAGTGTTGTCAGATATCCGGTTTTCAAACAAACAGTCCGGTTTTCTTGATGTCTGTCCGGTTCGAAAAATCTTAGCAAACCGGACAACAGAATGTCCGGTGTTTTGTTGGACTTAAATTAAAAATTTCATATTTAATTTTTTTTAAGTGCAACACCACACGAACAATATTTTAAGTTTTTAAGTGTGAATAATCATCGCCAATCAAAGAGACCCACCATTGTAAACATGTAAAATAATTATAGTATACAAATGAAGACTTTTCAAAATACTTTAAAATTAAATTGAAATTGGAAAATATTTGAACAGACAAATTAAATCGTCTGTGTTTACAGAGTGTTACAGAATACCTTAAAAAACCCTTATCTATTTTAGATAAAAGTGTCAGATTTAGATTTAGATAACTGATTTACTTACATTTTCTTGTTGGAAATCTTCGTTTAGGTACCTCTGAAAACGCCACTGGGCTAAAGTAAACTTTTTATATATATAATTAGCTTTTTTACCGTTTACCTTAAAATATATATTTTTATTTCCGGTATTTGTCTGCTTTACATCTGGCAAATTCACATGTTGTCTATGGGTTCTTTTTAAAAGAAATTTAGGTGGCTTGTATATTTTTTCTCAAAAACCATGGTAAATACAAAAAGAAATACAATGAACTAAAACGTTGTGTTATTATTTGATAATTTTAAAAAATATATAATAACGTCAAAAACTGTCAGTGGCGTACATTTTTCTTAATATAATAAGTTACGGTGCCCATTGAGACGCCACTGGATAACAATCTATCTAGAGCTAAAGGGCTCCTTATTGACTTTGAATAAATGTACCAAATTTTATTTAAATCGGTGTAAACATAATCAAAACATTAAAAAATATATTTTTTTCTTAAATTTTAACGCCCTCTATCCCAGTAAGGAAGCAACTCCGGACATATGTTTATAGAAACAACTTATGTAGTTGTTTAATAGGTTTGTCTCCCCGTGGCGCAGTCAACAGAGCTTTGATCTTCGAAGCCAGAAGTCGCCGGTTCGATTCCCAGCGGAGGAGACATATTTAGATAGTAGTTATTTTAAAAAATAACGACCGTGGTGGCACTACCGCGTTCTCTTAAAGGTGCTGTGAAATGCATAACTGCATGTTTCAGTGCTTGGACAACGTTGATGGAACAGGGGTACGATGGGTTAAACATCCAATAACCCGCCACCCACGGTACTCTGGTATTTAGCCATATGCCTTCGTAGGATGTAAAAAGATATAAAAATATTTTAAATCCTATAGAGGTAAAATTTTTTTATTTTACTTTTAGTGCAAATTTCCTATATTAAAACATTCTTAAGCTAAATAACTAATATATTTTATAGGCCATGTGAGGAAAAGAAACAGTCTAACGTGAATACTCGCTTGTAAACATTTCTGATTGAATTAGTCACATACATCCTAAGTTGTTTCTTTACTGATCAATATCCCAATATCGTATTTGCTTAACCAGTAACCGGAAAAAAGTTCTTACAATTTTTTTCCTGGAGAGAAGGTAATTTCATAAAAGTTGTAATTTAGTAACTGTCGACAGAGATTAAATGTTTAAGTTTCCAGTCACAGTTTTTTTATTTTAGCACTCTTGTATTTCAAAATTTAACACATAGTTTATCGAAAAATTTAAAGTAGGTTTTCTTTTTAGCATTAAATGTAAGTTCATGATATATTACTTGCTTGCATCCTATATATCCAATTCAAACCAATTATTAGACCGTTCAATTACTCTGGCGGAAACCTAGATCTCTAGAGAACGACAGTCCATTATTAGGAGAGAGTAACTAGTTTTACTTTACTAAAGTTAGCAGAGCACGAAGTAAAGACTTTTATTATTTTATGTGAACTGCATTTTCACGTTATTAAATTATAAATAAATGCAAAGCAAGCTACCTATATGCAAAGCCATTTTTAGTCGACTTTATTCTTTATTATTTTAGCGTATATCTATTTAGATGCAGCTTTGCCGCACGAACAACGTACGGCAGAGTGAAATAAATAGGTCTTATACATTTCTCTCTTGCGCTTCTGACTTGGTTTTTATGGGACCATCAGCGAAGGTTCACATTATGAATAAAAATTAAATTCGTCCACAAACGCCGATAGTAATCGAGTAACATACCTGCAAAAAAAAATATATATATAAATAGCATTTTTACCGAATAAAAAAAAATAAATGTTTTTTTTTATTTCGGTTTTTTCTGCATGACACCTGGCAACCCTACATGTTGACTATGGATACTTTTAGAAGAAATTTAGGTAGTTTTAATATTTTTTCTTAAAAACTAAGGTTAGATACAAAAAATACAATGAACTAAAAAGTTGTATTATATTATATTATAATTATAATATAATTATATTATAATTTTAACATAATTATAATATAATTATAATATAATATAATACATTTACACTCCTAATCACGAAAAAACATGATTACGTCATACTAGAAATTATACTGAACTACTCAATGGACGTATGTCGCTAATAGGATCACAATGTCATGACCGCTTACATGACAAAGTTAGGTTAGGTCACTAATCATTAAAGATAGAAAGACAACCCTTTTGTCTGTTAAAAGGTTGGTAAGTTTTTTCCAAAATTATACAAAATTAAGGAAGTTGTAGAAAATAATAAACTGTTATTACTTTTACAATAACAGACAACAATTTTTTAAGGTTTGTAGGATTTAATATGTATATAATAACGTGCAATTTTTGTAAAGCAACCACTAACGTGAGCCTCTCAAACGCTGCGCAATCCATCAATGATTTTCAGGATAAAAATGAAGTAACATTTTTTTATCTTTGGACAATCCACGAAGGCTGAAAGCCTAAATACTAACGTACCGTGGGTGTCTTAAGCAGGGTAAGAGGAAGTTTGTTAACACGGGACTTAAAAACTTGAAGATTTGGGGGAAGGAGAGACCTCCACTGGCAGTAGGTTCCACTGTCTAGAAACTCTAGGAGTAAAAGAACGAACGAAATGGGAAGTTCGGGGCCTGTCCAATGGGACCGTATAGGGATGCATACGTGCGGCACCATGAGTAACTCTATTGGGAGCTGCAAGAGGAGGGACTATACTGGATAATTCGTCGAAGCAGAAGCCGTAAAAGTATCTATAGAGGAGCGATAGATCTCCCACAGCTCGACGATGGGCAAGAGAAGGAAGTCTTTGAGTAAGTAAAGGATTATTAATAAGACGAACAGCTCTTCCTTGAATGGCATCAAGAATGCTGAGGGTTGAAGGGGATGCCATTCCCCAGACATGAAAACAATATTCCAGAGAAGGTCGAATTTGGGACACATACAAAGTGTATAAATAGGCAGGAGAAAAATACTTTTTGGCTCGGAAAAGAAATCGAAGCTTTTTAAAGCCGCGGTGGCTATAGATACAATGTGTTTATACCAGTTAAGGTTATTCTCAAATGTGACGCCCACAAGGTTAAATGTGTCCCCGCTCTGCAAAACCTGGCCACTCATAAGCAAAGGGTGAGTAGTTAATGATTTTTTCGCGACAAGAAACATGATTGTGTTTTGAATGCATTAAATTGAACCAGATTTTTGGCGCCCCAATCCAATATCAAATTGAGATCCTGTGAAAGAGATATCTGCATCGCCCTAAGTTTGCTTTCCAAGTCGGGTTGAGAGATTGGTTTGAGGACCTTATGTAGTGTACTAGAATGAAGTACTTTAACTGTTATATTAACAATTAAAAACCAGCATTTTATTAACGGTCGTGAAAAAAAGTTCTTTACAACACCACTGAGTTTAACAAAATGTAATCGGTGTGACGACTAGATTTTTATCCCGGGGTGAAGTACGTTAAAAATTAATGTGTCGATAAAAGGTCGCTTGTTGTTTGCGTATCTGGGCATTCTTTAGGGGTAACTAAATGAACGAAAAATAACGCCAAAGCAAATTTAAAGAGAAAGCACGTTGTGCATCGTTAATTTCAATTTTATGACAGGTCTTTTTAACATTATTATACCGTCGGGAATTTAAATACTTTTTTCCACGATGGTCAAAAAGAATGCAGTTTTTTTAATCGTTAACATGAAGATAAAGTACTCCATTCTAGTACACTGCATAAGGCGTTAAAAAAGAACCTTTTTAACACTTCAAACCTTTTTTCACAGCTAAATTATTGTTTTGTTTTAATGCCTACTACAATAAACCTTAATATTGTGAACACCTAGTATAAAAAAGTATACATTTTGGGAATTTTAAAAATATACATTTTTGGGAAATTTAAATTTTAATTGGGTTACTTAACATTGGGAAATTTGGTACATAAAACAATACGTGAGGTGTCAAGGTTTAAAAAGTATAAATCAAACAATTTTCTAGGTAACTCTTATAATAATAAAACAAAAACATTAAACAAGCTGAGTAGCGTAGAAATGCAAAACAAACACTGGTAAATTTGATATTTAAAGAAGAGAGGAAGAAATTAAAAGGAATTGTCTATCAGAGAAGAAGTAGTTAGTAAAGTCAAGCATAAAGTTAAAGTTAAAGTTACGCCCCCGTACGGGCTACTCCGAGTGGGAGGTATGCCCGTACTAAATCTAAAAAGTCAAATAAGTTAAGTTGGTTTTTTTAAAAAATGCAAAGTTAGTTGTGATGGTCCACCGGTCTCATGGTCCCAAGAAGATAGTTCCATATGGTACATTGCCCTAGTAACGTAATAGTAGCCCTTATATGTATTTCAAAATATAACGTCACAATATCAATTTGGTCAATGTAACAGTAAACGCGACACCAACTGAACCAAACGGTCAAGTTACCTTTGATTTCGTCATTATTTCTTTTAGTTTATGTGTCACTAGTTTTAAAATTTGACAGTGTGCGAATAAATTTAATAGAAATTATTTAAAATTAATAGTAATAATGAATTTAAATTAGTAAGAAATTAAAAATAAATTAATACTGTTTAAGAGGATTTTTGTCTTTTTAAAAATAAGGAGGCTATGATTTTTTTATTGCAATGTGGCTGGGCTGCAAAAATTAAAATTAATAAGTTTAAGTAAATAAAATGTGTATAAACTGGTAACTTGGGAAATTTACATACGGTCCTTGAAAAAATATAGTATATAACACATGCATAAAGTGTCTTTTTTACTTATGGGATTGCTGCACTCGCCTAACTGCTCGTGCTGTCAAACTTCCTATTCGTAACAAAAAGTATGACTTTATGCACTTGCACTTACATTTAATCTTACATTTCGATATAAATTAGATTGCAGGGTGTTTTATTAAAAAAAACAAAAGTTTAATATCGTTGTTTGAAAGAAACCTGTATAATTCTTCATGATTTTAAATTTTGGTTTTAAAGTACCTGCATATTTCTGGTATATTTCTGTAAAAAATAATTTAAAAATATAATGCACTTTTTATACTAGAGGCCGAGGCGTTTGTAATGCGCCACCCTGTATAAGTAGATACTAAAATAGCTACAGCTTTAACAACTGTAGCTGTATAATACCTTCAATTTGACGCTTTTTACGACCCCTTGGGGCCGGAAATTCATATTTTAGGCGTACCTAGTAATCAAAACAGTAGGATTTTTTATGTACTTTTAAATTTTGTAGCTTAGATATTGCTTTTCAGGTTTATGTCCAAGTTCCCCTAAGGGCTTGTTTTCCCGATCTTAAATTGGTAATTTTAACGGGACAAAAACTTTTGGGCTTATTTTACCGTCCAGCATTTAAAACTGCATAAAAATTCCACTGTTGGGATTGCTACGTCTAAAACATGATTTTTTGACCCCTAAAAGGTAGTCTTCCCGGTCCAAAACTGGAAATTTCAGAATTAAAATGTATATAAAAGTCAGGGCCGGCCGGAGGGGTGTTTACAGAGGCGGCAAAATGATCGTAGAGAAGGGGCAAAATGTAAACTTAGTTTTTAAAAAAGAAAGTGGTAGAATTTAAAAGAGAAAAGTGGAGACTTTGTTTTTTGATTTTTAAAAATATGTGTAAAGGTGGAAAGAAGATCAATGGGGTGAATAAAATCTTTTAGAAAAAATGCAACAAATAGGGATGAGAACCTTAATTTTTGCCCTTCAAAAATTTAAAATCATAAATTTTAGTTCCTTGCAGGGGCGGTTAAATTGTAGCCGCCTCGGGCGGCATTTTTCCTTGAGCCTCGGCCCTGATGAAAGTATTACTGTTGTGATTGCTACATCTGAAACACGATTTTGAGACCCCTAAGTGTCATTTTTTCGATCCTGAACAGGAAATTTTGGTTAGCACAAATATGGCTTTGGCTTCAGAATACACCCTCGACCCCGCCTTATCCCGGGAACCGTATTTTAGGGCCTATAGAGGCCATTTTACCCTGAGCCTAATTTCAGATGTGTAGGACTATTTCTGAGCACCGGATCGGATTCAGTGTCAAAAAATATATATATAGAAATAGATATATCTGACTCTTGTGTATAAACTTATTTTTTTGTGGGGCTGTGTTATGTCTTCTTTATTTTGTTTATCTTCAGAATGTAAAATTTTTATTTTGGCTTAGTAGCGGCAGTTTAGAAAAAGAATTAGAAACAGAAGATTAAAAAAACAAATTTTATGTATTTTTAATAGGCTATAAAAAAATACCATTCCAAATGAGTCTAAAATTATAAGTTTTTAAAATAGGACCATTCAAGTCCAAAAAAAGTGTAGGTATATGATTTTTATTATATTTATAGCACTAAGCATATTATTAGCTCCCTAAGTCTGTGATAGTCTAAGATCCGAATAGAAAGCGACCTGCAACCATCTATCTGTTTACCGGATAGAATTTATTTTATATGAAATGTCCTATATAGACAAAGGTATTTAAATTTAAAACAAAAACCTCAAAATTTTTAACATACCCTATCTAATGATGAGCCCTATTTTTTAAAATACATTTTGGGGTTAATTTATAAGATATTTATGTTTAAATAATACAAGATGTACCAAAAAATTATATTTATTTATCAAAATCCTTAGACTTATACAATTTAACATGGTTTTTTTTATCAAATTGGGGAGCAAAAAATTTGGTGATTCATTAGTGCTTTCCTGAAGAGTAAAAAAATAATAAAAAATTTAATTATTATTGGTGTCAGAAATTTTAAAGTTATTTTATAAACCCAAATATAGCCTTAACCAGAATTCTTTAGACATCCCTGCAGCAGTACCTTTGTTTAAATACGATGCGGAACCAAGGCTTTTCGTGGCTTCCGAACCACAACGTAAGAGGGTGGGCAGGCAGAATACTACACAGTGGTTTGCCATTGCCGAACCCGGGTCTCTGCGGTGAGAGGCCAACAGAGAGTAGAAAAGGAAAGAGAATTAATCTCTAATCAGAAAAGTGGCATAACTTGAACAACGTTTTACGGGTCTATAAGTCATGCGCACAAAGAACATTGTCAATATTCGTACAATGCGCATGACAGAAAATCCCGCTGTGTTCAGTTAACAGCCGAGCTAGGTAAAGTTAGTAAAATATTGACTTGATAATATTAAACCACACAAAAAATATTAAATTGGAAGTGAGTAATAGCTATTTTATTACAAAATATTTTAATATAAACCTAAACTTTCTAGCAGGATCATGCTTTTACCCAAAAATAAAATTAAAATTAACATGGCTTATTAATGGCTTAACATATCACTAGCTGCAGGTGTGTGCCATTTTTTAATAGGTTGGCGTATGACAACTGTTTCTCTTTCCTCTTCTATTCTTATTGTGAGAGGTTGGTACGCTAGCCAATTCATCACGGTCGCCACTAGACCTTAAATCTTGAATAGGGCCGAGATATTCCATGCACTAAAGCCGCTTGGCTTATTGTGCGCCCTGTCTTTTACGTCTGTTGATGTCAGCCAAACAGGACCTATAGATAGCTTAAAGTGGGTTCCGAATCACACAGTCCTATGCGCGACAACTTAAGACCGCGTCTTCACCCAGGGGGACTAACGAACCTACCAACTGAGTGGGGTCAAAGAGAATAGACAAGGATAGAGGATCAATTGCCGTTTCGAAAAGTGGCACAATTTGAAGAAAGGGTCTGTGGGATGGCAGGGCATGCGCATACGCACTCGCAATGTCTAAATCGGCGGTATATTCAAAAACATTGATTTATTGAGTAAATATACATAAAACATTAATAAAAAGTGTAAAATGTGGTTTATACTGAAATTTATTAATATTTTAATGACTAAATATTGGTAATTTAGTGCTAATGGTGTATTAAAATCTATTTGGTAGAAGACTATTTTTTTCTTAGATTGGAATAGGTTAATGTGGAAAAATGTATAGGTATAAATTTTAGGGAAATGAGAACTGAAATAAAAATCTAAATAGAATTATTTCTTGAAAACTAAACTTTTATTGCAAGATTACTTATTTATTATTTATTAAAAAATGGTACTTAATGTAAAACAAGTGTATAATTTTAAGAAATATATGAAAATAGCATGCTCAAACTTACCAACCAAATAAATTTTAGATTTATGTTGATCCTATTTAGTTGAAAGGTATTATAGTCTAAAAGTTAATATTACCTACTTATACTAAGAAAAGCGTAGTAGGATTTCAGTTTCCATAGGCCACTGTGCTTGGTCCATTTTATTCGATATCTACATACTTGTTTTTTTAGGTATAAGGAAGCAGATAAGATTGTAGGTTTTAATTAACAATGAAAATTTAAGTTTCCACATTACTGGATACTTATTTTGAAATAAAATACTTTTGTAAAAGAAGCTCAAAAATGCTCTATATTGCAGAAAAAAATCCTAATCTTAAACATTTTTTTTCCACAAATTTTCAATACTGACAAAAATAAGTGTACTTTTCTTTTAACATAAATTAATATTTTTAGGATATTTCATATACCTACCACTGAAAACAATTAATATCGAATGGTTAAATTTTTTCGTAAAATTAATAAAAAGTTTGCCTTATGGTACGAATTTAAGTAGACACACTCTATATCTTGGTTTGTACCTCAACTGGGTCAGTTATTAAGTTCTTTAAGTGTTTAGGCTTTAGGCCTTTTTATTTTTTCGCTTTAGTATAATTTTTATCACTATTAATACTTTTTAAACTGATCATTTGTCTGAGTTTTACAGTTCAAGCAAATTTTTTAAATAGAGAGTAACGCACACAGAAATCCTCTATTGGTTCATTGTGCTTTTACCTCCAGCAAGATATTTACTAAATATATTTTACGGATGTATATAAAATATTAATGTATATAATGTTTTGTTACATAAATAAATCCTAGATAAAGTGTTAATTTTTTTTTATTCAAAAAAACAACGTAAATAATTTTAAAAATAATTTATTAAAAAAACCCATAAATTTCCACAAATTTTGTTTCAATAATTTATATCTATAACACAGGTCACACGTAAAATTAAACCGAAAAAAAACACAAAACAAATATACAGCCACAACAATCACAAAACATCAGCCATATTGAACAGGTGAAAGTCAAGAGTTTTGACATTTATAACAGCCAATAGCAAGCCGGAAAAACAACCTCCCATGCGCATGACGAGTAAACCCGCTGTGTTAAGTTAACCATCAAACCGGTGAAAGTTCGCAAGATATTTGGCTGATAGTACTGATTCAGACACAAAAATGTTACGTAAAAAGTGCGTACTGAAACAAAAAATCTAAATAAATCCATACTTTTAACCAAGCAAGTCCTTTTTACCAACGTTTACCAACGCAAGAATAAAATAAAACTTTGACCAGCTCTTTTGGTCGCTGAACACAATCACCAGTCGCAGGTGTGTGCCATTTCTTAATTGGTGGGGGTAAATCAACTGTTCCTCTCCCCTTGTCCATGCTCTTTGAGTGGGGTCCGCATGTCTACGGTTGCGCAGGACACGGCAAAGTGTCGATATATTTTGCACTTTGTGCCATCTGTTGTTGAGCTAACCACTAAATTTCTGACCAACCGTAAACAAGCATTTAGCCTCAGCAGGAGTTGAATCCACCTCACGTCCGTTGTGCGCCCAACGACCCAGCGCTTTACACACCAGACCATCACCGGACTACTTTCGCCACTAACTTTCTAAATTAACCCACAATAAAATTAAAGACTAATGCTAAACTACGAAGACAACTCTAGAGAGAATCATTAAAACAGAACAGTCATGAAATGCAAATTAATAATGTTCTCTGTGTTTCCACTTTATACGAGGACTGGACCAATTACTAGTTTATTCGATTGCTTTGGTGGAAGCTTAAAGCTCCAGGGATCGAACGACCTTATCGATAAAAGTTTAATTTGCAATTATTTACTTTGTATAGAAAGTGGTAAATCAAAAAAAATATATATAATTTTTTAATTAGAGGGCTTATCATAAACCAGGGTCAATAATTTTTAAAACGAAAACAAATTATAAACTGCTGAACATTTGAACGTAATACATTAAATTTAAGGTAAAACTTTAAACTTTATTTTCTTAAAAACTACAAAAAATATTTTAGTGCGGTTTTTCGCAAATTTTGACGCTTTTATGACTTCCTTCACTTCACAGTGGTAAATATTACGTTGTTTTTTTTTGGAAATTTTGTTGTTCTGCAACTTTTTAATAAAATACTTTTTGAAACTTTAATATTTTATAATAATCGGATAATTATTTCTGACAAACAATTTTGACAGATTTTTAATATTTTTCCTAATCACCCTGTATAACACCAAAACACTTTAAGCCCTAAAAACTCCTACTTTTTGATGTTTTAAGCAAGCACCTTTTAAATTAAAAAATATATGTATATACGGGGTGGACAAAAAAATAGATCTATGTGTAACGTTAATTTTTCCATAATTCTTGTTTTATCCTATGCCATAAACTACAGAATTAACTTTTATAAATTCTGAAAGTAAAATGGTAAACCTGGCAACATGGCAAGAAGTATCAGAAACAAATTGGGTATTCCCCAAAACCCCAAGTAGTAAATATTGTAAGTTTTAATGAAGTTCTTCCCGAAGTGGCGGCTAGAGGTGTCGTACGAACGTTTTTTACCTTCGGGGATCAAGGCAAGATTCACGCTAAATTGACGGCATCTTTCTTCGGGATCTAAGCGCTGTGAGCGAAGATTCCTATAAGCTGATGGTATCCTGTTTGGTGGTGAACACGAGGTATTTCTCAAATGGCGGGAAATAGATGGGCGTGCCATGGGAACTGTCAGTAGTGAAAGTGAAGGTTATACGTAACACCAGTAGCAGATCTTGGTTTGACAGCCGACAATTTATGCATTGCATCAATTGTTGAATTATTTGTTTTCTTTTTGGAATTTCTGGGAGCTACGAGCTCGATTATCCAGATGCCCTGGAAAGCATAGTCTGGAAGGGGGAGAGTGGTGGATTGGACCTGAAGGGACCAAAACCAAGAAAAAATAGAGAGAAAGAAAGAGAAGTTTTAATAAAACTGGTTCTAAAAGATGAGACTGTTTTCAGACAATACGGCAATCTTTTATATCATATTTAAGCAATAAACAGCCATACAATTTAAAAAGCATTATAACGCAAAAGAAGCAACGCAAATAAAAACAATTTAAATCGTTTTGGTATTTTGATTTCTTGATTCCAAAAATACTTTAGAAATTTATAAAAGGTAATTCTGTGATTTATGGCATAACAGAAAAAAGAATTCTAAAAAAATTCAAAAAAATTTGATACATTTACTTTTACACATAATATGTAGGTCTCCTTTTTATCCACCCTGTAAAAAAGTTTAAACATTAACAAGGTATTGCTTTTGCCTAAAACGTCAAACATTAAAAGTTTATAAGACTAAAAGTCAGCGTTATACAGGGTGATAACGCTAAAATGTCACTTTTTAGTAAAAACATTATATTTTCAGATTTACAAAGATTATCAAAAATTTGCCAGAATTGTTTGTCACAAATAATTATCTGATTAATATAAAATTTAAAAAATATATATTTTTTTAATTTAAAAAGTTGCAGAACAACAACATATTAAAAAATATATAGATAAGTTTAATACCAAGGCGACAATGAAGGTAATCATAAAGACTAAAAATTGCGTTTAAATTTGGCAGAAACCGCACTAAAATATTTTTTGTAGTTTTTGAGAAACTTAGGTTTTAAATTTTCCCTTAAATTTAAATTACCCGTTCAAATGTCCAGCAGTTAAGTAAAGTAAAGCCCATTGTAAAAGATAGATAATGTAACAAAAATTGATGAAAAATGTGAAAAACGGTTTTTCTCGATGTTTGGCCAAACTACAAGTCTAACAGAAAAAAGTTAAATGGTAAAGTTCTAGGAAATAAAAAATCCACAACTTTTGTACTTACACTTTCTTAACATAATCTTAAAATCTGTGTGAAATTTTCCACACACCTAGTTTTAGGTTTTTTATTTTTATCTTTTTGTTGAAATCTCTACTTTCTGATAGTATCAAAAAATATACATTTTACAGGAAATTGACAAAAACAAATTTTTTATTTTTAAAACCTCACTCCCTTTCATTTTCCGACTTAGGATCGCCTATCATTTATTTTTCCTTTTATTTTTGTTATTTGCTTTACATTTTTTATTGAGTCTTATTCTTCTATGGTTTTGTTTCGGTTTCAAAAATTATCAATCCTGTTTAATAATTTAAAAACCAATCCAAGTTTTATTTGCATTTTCCGAAAACATTTACCATTATTTATAAATTTTTTACACCATTTGAAAGTATAGACGAATTTGAAAATAGTACGTGAGCCAGCGACAGATTTTCGTAACCAATTTCCTCTCAGTTTATAACTTGTAAAAGGCTTTAAGAGGGTTGTACATAAATTTTTGTTAGCGTCAGCTGCAGCGACGATGGTGGAATTATACAATGTGCTTCAAAAAAGTCATGTTTAAATTGTGTTTTTTTAATGGAACACCCTTTATATTAGTTTAGTTTAAAACTGTATAATAAAAATAAATTAAATTTTACCAGCTACACCTTTACCAAAAATGTAAGGTTTTTAGGATATTTAGGATTTTTGAAAAATTCTTGACAAATATAATAATTTTAATATGTCTTACTTTACTCACGCTCGACTTTGTATATTATACTTGATTAAATTAAATATTAGTTTTTGAACATCATGTATAATTTCTAGTAAAAAAATCAATGTAGATAATTCTACACTTAGTAATCTAGCAATATAACATAATATGTAAGGTCAAGCTTAAGTAAAGTGGGATATATTAAAATTTAATTTTTGTCCATTTTTTTAAAATGCTAAATATATCTTAAAACCTTACATTTTTGGTATAGGTATCGCTGATGAAATTAACTTTATTTTTATTACTACAATATAAAAATAAACTAATATACAGGGTGTTTTATTTAAAAAGAACACAAGTTAAATATGGATCTTTTTGGGAGCACCCTGTACAATGCCACCCTCGGGGACGCAGCTGACCCGCACAACGATTCATGTACAACCCTCTAAAAGCATTTATTCTTAGCCTGTTGGGCAATGTTTAGAAGATGATTTTTATAAATTTAAAATTAAATTGAACCCAGTACTAATCCTTGTGGTACTCCAATATTTAATACACTCTCTGCCTTTGACACCTCGTCAACCTGCACCCTATCCTTCAAATAGGATTTTATAAGTTCTACCCTCTCCAAACAAAACTAATACTTTTCTAGTTTCTGCAAGATAATTCCATGGTTGACAAAATCAAAGCCTTGCTCAGGTCTCAGAAAAGGACCAAGTGAAATTGTAGCTTATGAAAAAACTTAATAATAAAAATGAAATAGGATTCAAAATGCCCAAACCAAACTGTTATTAAAAAACATGTTGCTTTAACCTTTAAGTGCAGAAAAACACTTTGCGCAAAAATTAAAAACAATATTTTTTCTATGAATGTCATAAAAAGCAATCTCACATTAGTGTCTTATTATAATTTAAACAAAAGAAGTTAAACAAAGCTAATTTTGTAATTAAAATAGTATATTAGAAATTTTAAAAAATATAATAAAAAAATTTCACATTCACTTTTTTCAAAATACATTCTTCAAATTAGGCATATGTGGTTAAAATTAGATTTTAGGCACTTTTTATTTTTATAGTTTTTTTATTGTATTGGGACCTACCCCACTTTCCATGTTCCATTTTAGTTTTTTTTTTAAATCTCAAGCCATTACCTTTGTTTACACGACATATTTCAAAATGTGTTTTTAGGTTATTGGATGTGCAGAGGCGATCACCAGAAAAAAAAATCGTAAGTCTCCGTAAGAAAATAATTTCCCATATGTTGCGAACTTTTGCTGGTTACAGAATATCTATATTTAATTTTAAGAAAGTTCTTATTTCTTTTATTACTGCTTTTAGGTAGTTTAATATATTTTGTAGCGTGCTTTACTTCATTTTGTGATATGAATAAAACATTTTTACCTATTGGCCTTTGTATTCTCTGTACAAAAGAAAATAAAACGTTTTTAAAAATTCCAATTTAATTAAAATTTAAAAAAAATGTTTCTTATTCTACTACATTTAATTGAGCAAGAATACACTAGAGTGTCAAATTAAGTTTAGGTTTAAATAGTTAAAATGTTTTAATATTGAATATTTTTAATTGCGTGTTTGTAAAGTGTAATGGGCCAAAAAAATCGACTTTTTTTAATATATCAAAAATATTGTATAGGGTTAACATTTATATTTAGAGGTCTATCTCCTGTAATTTTTTATATGAACTTTTATTATTGTGTCACGGCTGCCTAACAATAAAGGTAAAAAATATATATGCACCCATGTCTTTTAAAAATTAAATTGCCTACAAAAACGTCTGAAAATTTTTGCCAGACGAACCATTTTCAAATGATTTAACCTAAAACAATAAAATATTTTTTAGGTTTACCTTATTTATTATTAACTAACAAAGAAATAAATATATAGAGAAAAGGAACATGGATTCTTAAAGGAAATTTATTGCCTAACAAAAAAGATTTTTTAAGTTTTTACATAAAATCATTCTTCCACAAGTTATTTACAATTTAAATAAAAATAAAGATGTTTTCCTTATTGATAAACCAATTCTTTTGTATTAGAATAAGTAAATTTACGTTTGTATATAACAAATAGCTATTTACCGAGAATATGTTTGAATATATTATGATATTTGTATATTTTAACCAAAAAGAATAATTAAAAAATGATTTTTGATAATGTAATTTATCAATTTGTCCTACTTAGTAAAAAAAAATTGTTTCACTAATGAGGAAAACAATAATTAATTTTTTCTTTATCTTAAATTGTAAATAACTTTTAAAGAAATAATTTAATGTAAAAATGTTAAAAAACCTTTTTTTGTAAAGCAATAAATTCCCTTTAAAAATATATGATGCTGTATAAAATTTTTTTATGGTCTTGTTAGTAAAAAAACTCCAAACAAAAAGGTAAATCTAAAAAATATATCAATATTTTAAACTTGATTATTCAATTCGTCTGGCAAAAATTTTTGTAAGACTTTTTGGAGGAAATTAAATTTTCTGAATGTATATATGCAGATTTTTTTACCTTGGTAGTTAGGCAACTTTAACGCAAAAATAAAATTACAAATAAAAATTCAAATGAAATATTAATAGTAAGGGCTTAAACCTTGACGATATATATTTTTTGTCACCCTTAACAATATTGTCGACATATTTTAACAAAAAAATCGAGATTTTTTGGCCCAGTTTAGTGAACCCTTACCAACAAGCATTGCTTGTCTAAATTCAGGACCCCTTCCTAACTTTTGAATTGCTTGGTGTTTATTCCAAAGAGAACGGACACGGGGAGAGAAACAGTTGATTTGCCCCCACCAATTAAAAATGGCACACATCTGCGACTTGTGATTGTGTTCAGCGACCGAAAGAGCTCGTCAAAGTTTTGTCTGAATCAATACTATCAGCCAAATATCTTGCGAACTTTAACCGGTTTGATGGTTAACTTAACACAGCGGGATTACCCGTCATGCGCATGAGAGGTTCTTTTTTCGGCTTGCTATTGGCTGTTATAAATGTCAAAATTCTTGACTTTCAATATGTTCAATATGGCTGATGTTTTGTGATTGTTGTGGCTGTTTATTTGTTTTGTGTTTTATTCGGTTTAATCTTACGTGTGACCTGTGTTATAAATATAAATTATTTAAACAACATTTGTGTAAATTTATTGGTTTTTTAAATAAATTATTTTTTAAATTATTTACGTTGTTTTTTTTATGAATAAAAACAAATTAACACTTTATGTAAGATTTATTTTTTTAACAAAATATTATATAGATTAATATTTTACATAAATACGTAAAATATATTTAATGAATATCCTGCTGAAGGTAAAAACATAATGAACCAATAGAGGATTTCTGTGTACGTCACTCCATATTTAAAAAATTCCTTGTACTGTAAGGCAGACAAATTACAAGTTTAAAAATTAGTAATAGTAATAAAAATTATACTAAAGCGAAAAAATAAAAAGGCCTAAACACTAAATAACTGACCCAGTTGAGGTACAAACCAAGATTAAAGTGTGTCTACTTAAGTTCGTACCTTAAGGCAAACTATTATTAATTTAATGAAAAATTCAACCATCCCATATTAATTGTTTTCGGTGGTAGGTATATGAAATATTTTAAAAATTATGAATTTTTCTTAAGAGGAAAGTACACTTATTTTTGTCATTATCGAAAATTTGTGGAAAAAAGATTTTTAGGATTAAGATTTTTTTTTCTGCAATACCGAGCATTTTTTAAGCTTCCTTTACAAAAGTATTTTATTTCAAAATAAGTAAGTATCTAGTATTGTGAAAACTTAAATTTTTATTGTTAATTAAAACCTACAATCTTATTTGCTTCATCATACCTAAAAAACAAGAATGTAGATATCGAATAAAATGGACCAAGCACAGTGGCCTATGAAACTGAAATCCTACTACGCTTTTCTCAGTATAAGTAATATTAACTTATACACTATAATACCTTTCAACTAAACAGGATCAACATAAATCTATAATTTATTTGGTTGGTAAGTTTAAGCGTGACATTTTCATATATTTCTTAAAATTATACACTTCTTTTACATTTTACAACCATTCTTTATGCTAAACATGTAATTTCACAATAAAAGTTTAGTTTTCAAGAAATAATTCTATTTAGATTTTCATTTTAAGTTCTTATTTCCTTAAATTTATATATATTTTTTCCACATTAACCTATTCCAATCTAAGCAAAAAAAGACTTCTAGTCATTTAATTATCAATAAATTTCAGTATTAACCACATTTTACACTTTTTATTAATGTTTTATGTATATTTACTCAATAAATCAATGTTTTTGAATATACCGCCGATTTTGACATCGGGAGTGCGTATGCGCATGCCCTGCCATCCCGCAGACCCTTTCTTTAAATTGTGCCACTTTTTGAAACGGCGATTGATCCTCTATCCTTGTCTATTCTCTTTGGTTTTTTCATGAAAATAAGAGGACTATAATAAAAGAATAACGTTAACCAAATTTTAGACAAGAAATGACAGATATAAATTTAATGGCGTGGATATGGAAAGGGAGATTTGGTGACATATCATATTAAGGCTCCAGACGCATACTTTATACAGGGGGTCCCAACTCTATTTATACACCAAATAACTTCGCCCCTGTACAAGATACAAAAATAAACTTGAATTAGAAAATGTTTATTCGGATACGCTCTCTTTAGTGATAGTTCTAGTTATTATACAAGGTGTCTCAAAATCATAATTTTTATTGGCAAGTAGATTATTTTAAATGGAACATCCTATATATTTTAACAAATTCTGACTCTGTATGAAATTCTACATCAAAAAATTTTACACATTACACGTGAATTAGTGCTGGTTGTTGAGATGTTATTAGTATGTTGATATACTTTTGACAATTAAAAGTGAGGAAATAAAGACATTTTTTGGTTTTAACTATTTTTAAATAATTCTGTCAGTGTCAGAGTGACAAATAATATAATAACAAGTAATTAATTACCTTTCATTGTAAGAACTACCAATAGGTATGTCAGAAATTAAGTTTATTTTGGACACCTGTTTACTGAATTGCATTAAAAAACAACACTACGTCAATTAGGGCGAGTTTTTAAGTTAGGTTAGTAAGTATGTATGTAAAATAAACTAAATAGCGGACTTACTTATTAGTAGTTCTTACAATGTAAGGTAATTAATTGCATGTTATTATATGTTTTGTCACTTTGACAGTGACAGAGTTAATTAAAAATAATTAAAACCAAAATATTTTTTTTCTTCACTTTTAGTCGTTAATAAGTATATTATCGTACTGCTAATATCTCAAAAACCAGCAATAATAATGGGCGTATAGTGTGTAATATATTTTCAATGCAGAATTTATTGTAAAGTCAAAATTTGTTAAAATAGATGGTGTGTTTCATTTAAAAAAACAACTTAACAATGAAAATTATGTTTTTAAGATGCCTTGTATATTAACTAGTACTGTCAGGCAAAAACATTTTTTATCTTAAGTTTTTTTTTGTATCTTGTACAGGGGTCAAGTAATTTGCTGTATAAATAGAGTTGGGACACCCTGTATTCCTAGGATATAAAGTCAATACATTTACCTACGAAAAAATGGGACAACTAAAAAACCTAAATACCTGATTTGGATGGCCATATTTCCGAAACTAATAAAGTTAGATGTACCTAAAGTGGTATTTTCTTGAAAGTCTTATAAATATCTTTTAAATAGCTTAAGCAGCATTAAAGTTCCGCCAACTGGAAGGGGAACTTTGAATAGGTAGATATATTACAAAATTATCACTATAAAAGGGAAATAATAGTATTTATTACTTTTTTTTTGTAATTACATAGTGATTTTTACTACAATACGGAACTTTATAGTTTTAGTACTTTTAGGTCGTTTCTGAAGTACCTGGAACGGAGTTGTTACTGGGCAAAAATTACTTTAAAGTCGCGTTTACTTTAAAGTTATATTTATTGGTCGCAATTATTCGTTGCGTTACTTCTTTATCACGTTAAAGTTTTAATAACTATTCAATAGCGGTAAAAGTACCTTCTACGTATTTGCGACTTTAGAAGTTTCTCTAAAGTTCTGGATCTTTAAAATAATATTTGAGGTAAAATTAACTGTTCCGCTACTCTAGAAAGTTACTTTATGGTATACTTTACTTTTCACTCTGTTTTAAAATTACAAAAGTTAAAATTACCAAAAACATTACTTTATAGTAACTGCCACTTCTATGGTAACAAAAATACCCACTCACTAGAAACAACATTTAATAGTTTTTCAACGCTTTACTGCTTTGGTTTGTTATTTAATTTTAAATCCAGACATTATCCTGAACTAATGGTAAAATTGAGTACACAAATAATACGTTCCAAATGGAACTTAAAAGTGGCATTTGGAACTTAAACGAGACTTTTGAAACCATAAAGTTGTAGTAACTGCGACTTTACAGTTTAAAATATCTATAACCAAATTTTGACTTAAAGGTAGAAATCACCTTAAAGTAAACAAAACAGTCGTCGATACTACAAACCAACTGACAAGAAAGGTTATGTTAATAAATAATAGTTTAAAAAAAAACTAAAAAACACGCTTTTTTATATGCAACCGAACTAAAATTAAGAAGAAATAATTTTCCATTAAAAAAAATATTGTCACTTCATAGTAAAAAGCGTGGGGTGCTTAATATATTAAATGTTATAATTATTATATTTGCCAGCTATCTATGATGGAAAAGTTATGAAAAAATAGTAAAATGCACCCCACGCTTTTTACTATGGAGAGTGACAATATTTTTAATGAAAAATTATTTTTTAATTTTTTAGTTCGGTTGCATATAAAAGCGTGTTTTTTTAGTTTTTTTAAACTATTATTTATTTTTCATTTTTAGTTCGATATGCATTTATGTATGTATAAAAGTTTGGAATGTTTGCCAACAGATGGCAACCCACTAAAAAATATTTTTCGCTATTTTTGTCAAGAGTAGCAAAGTTTTTCAGATGGGGACTTTCTGAAAATAACCTAATATAAAAATTTGAGTAAAATCGATTCAGATCGAACTCTTGAAATGGCCGGTGGTTGGTACCACTGGGACGTACAGGTGACAGATGACACTTGGTGGTATCCGGCAGTGGTTATAATAATATAATGGATTTTTTTCCTAGCGATCCAAGACCAGGATAACCCACTGTTTGCAGATTATTGCATTGTCATGGGTCCTTAATACGTGTGCAAAGTTTCAAAGAAATCGAATAGCTGGAAGTTGGTTAAAATTAGGCTCAAAGATTCCGTTACATTCATGGATAGATAGATGGATAGATAGTTACAACCCAAGTTAATAAAAGCGTGTTAAAAATTGTCAGTAATGTTTGAAGAAAGTTTGCAAACTTTTCAAACAGTTTCCAACATGTTTCCAACATATTAAAACTACTGCTGGAACAACAAACAATTGTATAATGTTAGAAACATGGCACTGCTGGAACGACAAATTTGACGTGCGCAGAATCCGAATGGTTGCAAACATTTTTGACAGCCTGCTGGAACAAACCTACTATAAACACCCAGAACAATGCTAAATTTTTGGTCATCAGCTTGGACGCTTGCTCATTGAGAATGATGAAGCGGACTTCCATCAGGGAATATAGGTACTCATGCTAATAGTACGTATAATAATTTATCGCTTTATAAATTCCGCCATCCCGCGTCCAAACTGATGACTAAAAATTTGTTGTGAGTGTCTATAGTGAAACTACAATTGTCTTTGCTATAACTTAATTTCGACTTAAAGGTAGAAATCACCTAAAGTGATCAAAACAGTCGCCGATACTACCCACTAACTCGCAAAGACTTTGAACACCCATTTTAAAGCAAATACTACTTAGATGTAGTTATTAAATAATCGTCATAATTTTTTTGTACCAGATGGACACCGTCAAATGTCAATTCCTTTTGGTATTAAAATATTTAATTCTATAATATTTCAGCACAAAAAAAACTTAAAAAACTAAACTTATATAGCTTATAGAAATAATAATAAATATTTTTCAGTACTATAAAGTAATTTCGCATAATTTTTGTCATTTGTCTTTCCAATAAAAAAATCTTAAAACATGCATTTGGAAAAAGGACGTTGTTAATTTTAGATCTATCATTCTC
The DNA here is from genome assembly GCA_014170235.1 of Listronotus bonariensis. Taxonomy (NCBI): domain Eukaryota; kingdom Metazoa; phylum Arthropoda; class Insecta; order Coleoptera; family Curculionidae; genus Listronotus; species Listronotus bonariensis. The sequence continues at coordinate 100,815 of JACEGR010002460.1, read as the reverse complement.
ATATTTGAGAAAAAAAATTAATTGTTTTTATTTCTTGAATTTGATAAGGACCAAAAATCAGTTTACTGACCCATATTATTTATGGTTATATGTATAATAATAATGTAACTTCCATTTTGATCATAGTTATAGAATGATGGTAGATGCTGATAAAGGATAAAATACCATTTAAATTTGTTAAATAAAGACAAAACAAAGATCGACGCAATGTAAAGAACCAAAGAATCCACCAAATAAGCAATATTTAAGTAGCCGGAACGTGAGCTCGCCGTAGCGGTCGTAGCGGTGTAAGTCGCCAGATAGTCGCCGTTACGTATTTATTACCATTAAAAATGTTTTCAGGTCGCAGGCACGTAATAGAAAAGTAGTAATTCCCTTCCTATCAATAGTAATTACAGCTTTAATCTTCCCACCAATAGTCGCCGGAACGTAAAGGCGACCAAAAATGCTGCTTGGTTGGCATAATATGGATTAGGAGTGCGTTCTGAAAAAATATAGTGTTTGTCTTACCTAATATAATATTACTAGAATTACTTTTAAAAATCTTTAAAGAGCTTTAAGAAAGGACCACATTAAATATATCTAACCTTATCAGTTTTGAAAAAATACCCAGAAAAAATAGGCATTTAGGTAATTCTTAAACCGCCATTTAGTAGTATGTAAAGAAATTGACTTTAGATTCTAGGGCTATAAAGTACTCGTTAGTAGTTTTAAAATGGTGTGCTAAAAACTTCCTTTACACCCTGTAGTAATAGAAAACAACCTTATCCGTTAACCAATAAACATTTAGGTATTTTACCTGCGTACCAAATTTAATTTTGATATTTAAACAATTAAAAAAGTTGTAGGGTCTAGCGACACTCGATATTTAAGGTAAATTTTCTTTTAAAATATCAAACAGTTTCGAAAAACTTAAAACTACTAAATAGAAAATTTAGTAACATTTAAGGTAAGGTATTACTTGACCCTCTTTTCATTTAATTTTTAACCGACTTTAAAAAGAAGGAGATATCATATTATGCGATTACTCTGCCAATTGTAAAAGGATTTATTTTTTTAGTTGAAAAAATGCAAAGAGAGAAGGTACTGAACCTATTGCTTTCCCTCTGCTGTATGTTGTTCGTTCAGCATAGCTGCCTCTATTATTATTAACATCAGGGGTACATTTAAAATCGAAAACCTCAGGGTAAAATTTATCCTTTTCACCGAACTGAAAATGAAACTACAGTAAAAACACAAGCACATATAATTTGATTTATTGACATTGGGAGGGTCATTAATTAGCTAAATCTGTTTCTTATTTTGTTGTATTAAAAAATAAAATTAAAAAAAAAAAAAACATTAACCAAACCAGGACTAACCATGACATCCCCAATGTGATAGTTTTGCATGACCATCTGTAACGTGTCAAACCAATCAAATTATATGTCCCTGTGCTCTTTACTGTTATCTCTGAAAGAGTTACTGGTAGTGTTTTTAGTGTTTGTTTACTGTTTCTATAGTAATAGTAATAAATTAAAAAACAAAAAATTAACACTTTTTTAAAATAATAATAATATTATGTCAAAGTCAGTAAAATACGAAATATTACCCTAGGGTGTTATTAAAAAATATTGCCCCAGGGTAATATTTCGTATTTAACTGACTTTGACATAATATTATTATTTATCAAATAAGTTTTTAGGTAAATGCTAGAACTTAATTGGATTTTACCTAATAAATTTAAAATTTATTAAATTTTTCTCATATAAAGAATATTTAGTCGGACATTAAACTTTAAACGCACCACGCGTATATAGAATAATAACGCTTTTGGTCAACGTATATCCCTCGGGCCAAAGGCTCTCAGGAAACACACTATCGACCTTAAGCGTTATTATTCTTATAATACCCTTGATACCTTAATAACTATAATACCATATTTTATTACTCTACTTTTCTTTTATTTAATGTTTTTACTTTTTAATAGGTTTAATTTATTTTTAAGGTAAGTTTATTCTAAAAAAAAAGTTTATTTTAACGTGCGTAATAATTAGGTATTTTTTTGCCGTAAAATGAACAAAACATTAAGGTAATTTTTCCTATAACATGGTCAACATGGTAATTAAATATAGGCACATTAGTCTATTAGTAATTCACTCAAACATAATGATTTAATTTGTAAACAAACCCTAATTAACATTTTAAAATTGGTAAATAATATAAATTTATTACTTTAAATATAATTATAAACAAATAAAATGTTTAATTTTGATAAACTACTTTAAGTTTACTGTCGATTCAGGTATTTTTACAATAATCATGAAAACAGTCTAATCAAAGATTTAAAATATATTTAAAAAAGTATGTATAGCATATTTAGCATACCAAAGTAATATGTAATTACTTTTATACCTTTATGAAAAAATAAATTGAAAGTAAAAATCTGATCGACGTATATTAGTTATTGTGGATGACCACTTTAAGCTTTCATTAAATAAATGCTGGAGTGCCTCAGTGCTTAGTACTGGCTCCAACATTGTTTCTTATTTACATTAACGACCTTTTCCTCGTCCATAAATAATTCCATTAGTGGTTTTGTCGACAATAGTACCCTTCACTTCAGTTTTTAGGTTTCTTAACCAATCTCTTAACCTGATTTGGAAAGCAAACGCAAAGCGATGCAGATATGAGATATCTCTTTTAGAGGATCTTATTTTAGTATTGGATTGGGGCGCCAAAAATCTTGTTCATTTTATTGCATCCAAAACACAATCATGTTCCTTGTCACGAAAAGATTCATCAAATATTTACCCTTTACTTGTGAGCGGTCAAGTTTTGCAGAGCAAAGACACCATCAATCTTGTAGGCGTCACCTTTAAGAATAACCTTAACTGGCATAAACACAATGTATCTACAGCCACGGCAGGTTTAAAAAACTTTTGCGCCAAAAAGTATTTTCCGCTTCTAATTTATACACTTTGTATGTGTCACAGATCCGACCTCCCTTGGAATATTGTTCTCAAATCTGGAGCATGGCGTCCCCCAAAACCCTAAGCATTCTTGTTTCTATTCAAAGAAGAGTTGTTTCCTTATTAATAATACTTTTTTACAGAAACGCTTTTCTTTCTTGCTCATCGTCGGGTTGTATGGTGTTTATCGCGTTTTAATAGCTGCTTTGAAGAATTGTCAAGTATAATTCCTCCACTTACGTTTCCCAACAGAGAAACTCGTGGTGCCGCACGTATGCATCCCTATGCAGTCCAATTGGACAGGCCCCAACTTCCCAGTTTGTTTATTCTTTTATCCCTAAAGTTTCTAGAATGTGAAACCTGCTGCCCGCGAAGATCTTCCCCCCAATTTTCAAGTATTTAAGCCGCGTGTCAACAAACTTCTTCCTATCTTGCCTAAGACACCCACGATACGTTAGTTTTTATACTCTTAGTCTGAATTGTTCAAAGATTTAAAAAAAAAAATTTTAAATTACATTTTTATTTAAAGCTCTAAAAAAATAGTTTTTCTAAGTTTCATAAAAATATACTAAATGGTTTAAAAGTTAGACGGGGGGCGACGGACTTTAGGACCTTACTGTATTTTAATTATCGAAATCAAGATTTTTTGTTATTCCATAAAATTTAAAAATTATTAACTAAGTGATCTAATTAAGGGTGTTTCAGTGCTAAAAAGCACTTTTTTTAATTACCAAAGAAAAATGTTAATTTTTTAAAATAATTATTGCCAAATCAAGTAAAAATAGATGACAGTGGATTTAAAGATGTATTACATAATAAATACATAAATCCGCAAAAATGGCTACTATTCAGAATGTTTTTAACCGATTACTTCGTCAAATGTGGACCGATTTTAGATTTTTTTAATTCAAAAAATGCACTTCCGCGGAAGTCCTATAAAAATTCCAGTCAGGATCGAGCGAGAGAAAGGTACGACACCAATTTTTTCTGTCTGACGTACGTTTTCCGTGCAGCAAAGCTACCTCTAGTAGGTATGCTCAGATCTCAAATTTAATAAAGCAAAAGAATGTATTTATAGGCTTATTCGAAATCGACAAACTTGGAGTAACTTGGAGTAAAAATTATCCTTTTCACCGAGTCAAAAAATATATTAAAAGTGTTAGTGTATGTTTACCGAATAAATATTATATGTTATAAATAAAATTAAAAACGAAAAAGCGAAAAATAAACATTTTTTTAATTCAACCGGATTTAAATGAATAAAATAAAATAAGGGTCACTAGGAAAAGTAAAATAATAAATAAAAAACTAAATACAAATAAAGTGAGGTAGTAACATATGGTTTTAGGGTATAAAATATATTTTTTGTTGTTTAGTTATTATTAAAGTTTTTCATTTTTAACGCTCGATGTTTGGCAACAGCGAATGACCAAGAACAATACAGCAGTTAAATTTTGGCGGAGAACTCAGTCAGTAGTGATATTTTACTATGGAACGCTACACAATTGAACAACGCGTAGAAATCGTTAAAACGTATTATCAAAATCAGTGTTTAGTTCACCAAACGTCTCGTTCACTGCGTTTAACCTATGGTATTCCCACCTAGGTCCTGAGATTTAACTCCGTTGGATTTATTCTTGTGGGGCTACATCTAATCTAGAGTATATGCGGACAAACCACAAACGATTGCCGCCGTAAAAGCCAACATAACTCGCACTATTGGTGAGATTGAGCAAATGGGAAATTTGTGTCAGAATGTCATCGAAAATTGAATCTCTAGGTTTTGACTGAAGGTTGGGCCATACATAACCGCACCGAGCCCGGATTCACGGTGATAGAAAGTGGGGCAAATAAATACAAAATATTCAAAAGCACTTTTCATGCCCTCAAGCATTTTTGTCAAGGTAAGTCTATTGTTTCATGTATGTATCACACGTTGATCGGATAGCGCCGATGTTTCCCGAATCAAGCTTTGAGTTTATCGGACGTCACCTTTTATGTAAGTTCATTACGTAACAAAATTAAAAGTTAGTGGTTTAAATGTTAGTCAGTGTAAAGAAACAACACAAGAAAAAGTGATTTATTAAGTGTTAAAAAAATGTAAAATTAATTTTATTGTTACATCTTATAAATAACATGTGAGTAAAACTTATGAAAAAATTGTATGTTTCTGTTTAAAGGTTTATTTTACGATCGGGTGTTATTTAAAGCTTGATATAATTGACTCATATTACTGCAGCTTGATTAAATGCAAAAACTTTTTCACCGTATCTCCCTACATTTTACGAGGGACGCGAAACCGCGTCGGTCATTTACGTGACATAATTTTTAAAACCTAATGTCATCAAATATGCTTTTAAATAAAAATACAGCCAATGCTATATTATTTTCATAATTTGTTTTAATTCCATTCAAAGATAGAGCGTTAAAAATGGAAAACCCTTTATATAGTAGTTTAGCGCATATGCTATTACCCGACTTCTTTTTTTACGGATTAGTTTAAAAAAATATATTAAAATTTGGCTTTAAAACTATAATAAAATTTAACACCGTTATCTTGCAACACGTGCAATGAAAAGCTCAGCTTTTACATTGTTTACTTTGACCACACAAAACTATTTAAACTTTGTTGCAGCATTCATGTATTTTCATGCCAGATGTTGAAGATAAAACAGGAATTCGGACAAATGATGTTTTGTGCGGGCAAATTAAAAATATTCCGAATATTGATGGGCTGGTTTTACTCAAATTTTATTATGCAAACAAACATGTCCAACTTTTTTTGTTTTTTTAATAATAAAGTTATTTTTAACTCTTTTATTTCATTTTTATTTGCAGTGCAGTAAGTTAAGGATACAAGGAATCGGTACATAAATTACTCTTTTTGTAAGAGAATACCACAATTATTAGATAATTAAGCAGGGTGTTTTAAAAGTCTAAGAGATATTTTTTAATGATAACTAAAAAAATGCAAGCTATTACAAATTCCAGGCCCACCGTTATTATCTAAAAAACGGTAAGACATACAGTTTGGTTAAATGGGAGTTAAGTTGTGCGTTTTTAAATTTAAGATCTGATGTTTCGTCTTTAAGTCACCACTATAAATGTTATTTTTAACTTGGCAGAATATATAGTATTAAATTTAATAAACTTGCTTTTGATTTCTTAATCCAACGACATATTACACTTAACATTTATGCGACCTTTCATAATGCAAAACTAGTAATTAAATAAGTGTATTTAACTAAAGATTTTTTATTATGGGTTTATTTTTATATTTGTTCCCAATAGAGATACTAGTGGAGCCGCATTTATGCATCCCTATACGATCTAACTCGACGGTCCCCGAAGTTCCCACTTTGTTCGGTTTTTATTCCCAGAGTTTCTAGAATGTGAAAAGTGCTGCCCGCGTAGGTCTTTTCCTCCCCCCAAAAAAAATGTTCAAGTATTTATGTCCCGTGTCAACAAACTTTCTCATACCTCGCTTAAGATCACTACGGTACTTAGTCTTAGTCCAAAAAAAACATGCACAGGTTAGTTGTTTCGTACCTATATAAATAAAGTTGATTAGTTCTGGTTGACAACCTATATACTTTTGATTTTTTATTATAGGTTTATTTTTGTATCTGCTCCCAACAGAGAAACTCGTAGTGCCGCATTTATGCATCCCTATACGATCAAACTGGATGGACCCCGAAGTGCCCACTTTGTAAGGCTTTTTATTTCTAGAGTTTCTAAAATGTGGAAAGTGCTGCCCGTGGAGGTCTTTCCTCCCCCACCCAAATTTTCAAGTATTTATGTCCCGTGTCAACAAACTTTCTCATACCTCGCTTAAGATCCCTACGGTACTTTAGTCTTAGTCCAAAAAAATCTTGCATAGGTTAGTTATTTCGTTACAGGATCACTTTACGTCACTGGGACTAATGTACCATATGGAACTTATCTTCTTGGGACCATGAGACCGGTGGACCATCAACACTCTTTACATTTTTTAAAAACCAACTTATTTGATTAACTAAACTTAGTACGGGCATATCCTAGGGATAACCCGTACGAAACCAAACTTTAACTTTTTACTTGTCTTTACTAACTACTTCTCTGATAAAACAATCAATCCCCTTAATTTCTTTCTCTCTTCTTTAAATATATCAAATTTACCAATGTTGTTTTTGCATTTCTACACTTACTCAAAGCTTGTTTAATGTTTTTTGTTTTATTATTATAAGGTAACCTAGAAAATTGTTTGATTTATACTTTTTAAACATGACACCTCACGTATATTTTTATGTACTAAATTTCCCAATGTTAAGTAACCCAATTAAAATTTAAATTTCCCAAAATGTATATTTTTAAAATTCCCAAAATGTATACTTTTTATACTACTTTAAGTCATTCGGAAGTCGGGGATGCAAGAAAAGGCATAAAATAACAGAAAAATGACAAAACTGGGAAAAATCGCGATTTTTAGAGGGCTAATGATCAATTTAGAACGTCTAGAATTTGTGGTTATGGTTTCACATTGTTTTAAAAGTAATATTTTTAAATGATATCATCCTAAATGTTTTTTATTTGAAGTTAAACTTTAAAAGTTTAAAGCTGTAACTTAAGAATACGTAAAAAGTGTTGTGTTAACGGTTGTTCTAATAATACTATTAATCGTATTTCTTCGGCACTGACGGTAACACTTATCCAATTTAATAACATGGCCGAAAACTGTTTCTTGTGACATCAAAACAACCACCACCAATATGGCAAATCTAGCGACCCCCTTGTATACAGTTTCTGCACAAAAATAATGTTTTAGCAAGCGTAGAACATACTCCTAGGCCTCTTTAAAAACAAGTAGAAGTAAAAACAATAAAATTTTAACAAATACTATTTAACATTAAATTAGTTTTTTACTTGTGTCCTAGGAATACAAGGCGACGAATGTCCACATATTTTAACACAGAAAATTATTTTAGCAGGTTTTTAACAACTTACAAAAATTTTCAAAATTCTATTGAGACACGGTGTCACGCTAACTTCTAGCAGAGGACCTAACTACAGTGCCGCGTTTAACATTACACGAACCACTTGGTTCCACTTTTGACACCCCGATAACATAAAACCCATTTGATATGAGATATGAGAGAAATAGAAGTTGTCAATTTTCCACTGACCGACTGACTTACTGACATATAGATTAAAACCCAACCCACTTCAAAAGATGAAATTTGGAATTCAACTCAGTATTTGTGTGTTAGGGTTAGAAAAATCTAAAATTTATAAAAGTTTACAAGTAAGGGGGACCTCAAACAAAAAAAGTTGTAGCGTTTAAACTGTTACAAACGAATTTGTTTTTTAATGAAGTTAGTCTGTAGTGTAGTGGTTATCACATCAGCCTAACTCGCAAAATGTAAAACGGGTTTTTTTAAAGCGATTTGCCCCGTAATATCTCATAGCCATCAGCATAAATAAACAGAAGGTTCCAACAACACAGAATAACGAAATAAATAAAACATAAATGACTCTAAAAGTAATTCGGAAAGGGTCAATAACAGTAACCACGCGTTGAATTAGGTTTTCCCTAGGGTTAACACCAATCCCCAAGTGGAGAGTTTTGCTTGAGAACCTGGCTAGTCAGTTTTGGAGGGCTCCTAAGTCCAGAAAGATCTTAAGCTAAAATACAAATTTACATTGAAAAGTGGCGAGCAGTGGTGTAATGGCTAGCGTGTCAGCCTCTTACCGCAGCGATCCGGGTTCCAATCTCGGAGTCGGACATCGGATTATTAAATAGCTCGTCACCTCACAGTTGGCAATGGCAAACCACTGTGTAGTATTCTGCCATTTCTAGGTAGTAGTTATTTAAAAATAACGCCCATGGTGGCACTACCGCGTTGCCTAAAAGGTGCTGTGAAATGCAACTGCATGTTTCAGTGCTTGGATAACGTTGACGGATCACGACAATATTGGGTTAAGCATCCAGTAACCCGGCACTCACGGTACACTGGTATTTAGGCATAAGCCTTCGTGAGATGTCATAAAGATAAAAAAAATGTAAATTTTTGAAAATAAAGACATGTAAAAATTGAATTGATTGATTGACTCCCGAAAGTTCTCGGTTCGATCCCGGGCAAAAACTTAACAGGTTTTCATTTTCTTTTGAATTATTAACAATATATTGACAACTAAAACAAAATTATGTTTCTTGTTACAAACTCAATAGAGTAAAAAAATTAAATAGTCAGTGATAAATTGTATTGTTTAATATTTATTTTATTTACAAAAAGTGATGATATCGCACCAAAAATATAAATGTGAAAAAGGTGAGCCAAGTTCAGTACTAAAATTTTTTTGGCTCTAAGATTCGCTGCAAAAAAATAAAGATCTAAATGAGTGCCAGGTTCTGTACAAAATTTACATATGTATAAGAACTTTAAGTAGTTTAAATTTTGCTTGGCCAGTTTTTATCAAAATTTAAAAATATTTAAATAGGTTATATACTTTGCATAAAGCAGGTACCTATTTCTGTATCTTTGGCACTTTTAGTCTGTTTAAATTAGGCCAGTGGCGTGCCTGGCGTTTAAAAATGAAATTGAGAATATTTTTTAAATATTCTTAATTAATTATTTTTATAATGTTTACTATGCCACTGGACTGATTAAAATTGTCGAAAATAAGAAAAAGGTAACTTTTTTATGCAAACCCAAATTAAATTTATAGTTAGGAACTAATTATGTGTGAGTTTCATTAACATGTGTGGTTTTTGAAAAAATAGATCGATAATTATTTACTGTAACGCATAAAGCGTGATTAGCTTTGATCTATGTAGTTTAGCCACACTATTTCTTTAAAGACTTAAACAACATACCAAAAAAAAAATAGTTTGTCGTCTTTTTCAAATTTTATAAAAAATTGCTTTTACTAGATTTTTTTATTATTCTTTATGTTTGTGCCGCCACTAAGAATGACGTAAGTCTAATATAACAATATTTTGTACATAATTTAACGGCCTGATTCTCTACCTAAAAATAGGTGTATAAAAAGTTGCCTCTTTTTGTAGGTGAAATAGAAAATAAAAAAAGACAAAAGCCAGTTTTGGTGCAAAATCCCTAAAATCTAAAACTGTCAACCGAAAAATCTACATCTTTAAAATTACAAGTCAGATCAAAAACTTTTTTGTATTATTTATGATTCTGGCATGTGTATATCCTGTATTATCTATAATTCTGGCCTGTGTATAACCTATAGGCCTACATTTCAACCGAGACGTCTTTTAACCTACTTAAGGATCTCATACACATTTGGATCTTGTACAGAGCTTGGCACTCATTTAGATCTCCATTCTATTTGCGGCGAAGCCCACAGTCAAGCATAATTTTAGTATGGAACTTGATTCACCTTTTTCACATTTAAGTCTTTGGTGGGATTATACCATAGATAATAACCAACATTTAGATCCGCAGTGGCAAGAAGCATTTCTCGGATTTTTACGACCTTGCGCAGTAAACAAATGGACGGGTGGACGAACATGCACACTAAAAAGCCGTGGTAAAATACAAACAACGGCATTCCGTACCTTTCGTCCGCGGTGTCCGTGACGCTCATTAGCTACCGAACTCCGAACAGAACACCAGGACGCCGCGCCGTCGACACATTCTTTTCGATAATGCGGATGGTCTGTTTGGCGCCAGACGCGTTCACTCCTCGATTTACTTGCGTACAAACCCGTTTTTTCGCCCATGAAATGTAATTTTTGTTTCGCGTAGGTAATAACATTGGCAATCCATAGAGATCAGTAGATTATACTTACCTTAAGTAAGGTATTTAGATTTTTTAAATTTTAATATTGGATATTATTATATTTGATCCCATAATTTTCCGTTGGCAGTATTTTAATACATATGAATATAAATGGGTGCAACAACAAAGTTAACAAAGTTCTGTTTGGTTTAACTCCAATGTACCAGTTGCGCATTTCCTAAATGAAACCGCGTGTTGGCCGATAGCTGAGTTAAATTAAAGCTTTAGTTTACAAGGAAAATAGAATTTGAATGTGTAGTTTCTGGTTTACCCAAATGTATTTATGAAGCGAAGCCAGTGAGATATTTCAAAGGCCTAACCAGGAAACATGATTCTGTTCACAGTGTCGACATAATGTTTGTTTTGTACAATCTTTCTGTTTGTAGTTAAAGCTGCGGTTATCGGACATAATGCTACTTTAGATAATAAATATAAAGTTTGGTATATGACTGTGCTGTCAGCTGTAACGGATTATACGAAATCAAATCATATTTTAGTTGAATGAGCATGTTTATAAATTATAAAATACAATTAAAAACTCATTAATTAAGAACATTTTATGGCAATATATAAAAAAATCTACCTAGTTTGACTGTATCTTCGTAAAAAAATATGACTGCGGTTTCTTTATTTTTTTACGTCCATTCATCAAAAATCCTAAACTATTATACAGGGTTTGTCTAAACAAATGCGAAACATTTTAGGTGATTCTTTGTTGACCATAAGGGGTAGTTTACTTTAAAAACATGGGGTCAAATCTTAATCGTTGGGAAGATATCGCGACAAAATTTAAAAAAAAATGTCTTTTATATTGTTGCTAGGAAAAAACAAAATAGGCATTGTATTTAAACTCCAAATAATGTCAATTAAAGACCCATTACAAGTGCCTTAATGGATGATGGCAAAAATAGATTTTTTATAAAATAAACTTCTCGGCCCCGGCACGCTGTAATTAAATTTGTTTTTAAAATTGCCAAGTTTAACGACAAAAATACAGAAGTTAAAAAGTTTTGTAATAAACCAATTCATTCCAAATTTATGTCTTTGGGGTCATTGCGTAAGTGCCTGTTTTAATTTGGTTGGCAAAAATGATATGGTCCATTATTTTTAAAAAAGTGCAAATGAAGCCAAAACCCTATTTTGTTTTATTATAAAAAATAAAATTTTAGAAAAATATATTTTTGTGTAATGTTTATAGCTATGTTTTAATAAATGTTTTTTAACAAATAAAATTGAGCTCTATTTCGTCGGGTAAGAATACATAAAAGCTACAGTTTACAAAATGCCTTAAAAATAGCCTTAAGACCAAATATTAATTGGGATAAATCAAAAGCTGTTTTTATTTAATATTTTTGTACAGTCTTTAAAATGTGCCTCTGGATATACGTCATTTTTATCTCTTAATTCTCATCTTATTAACTCTAAAATTTTTAATTATTTTAATTTTATTGATTTTTTTTCACCTAATTAAAAACTGGGGAATACATATTCTATATAATGCTTCAAGCCTAATATGTTTATTATAATAAAATATATTTTTTTAATCTAACCTCATTTGAGTTATATATAATAGGGTTTTATTTTATTTTAGCGCTAGTAATAATAGCATTCGGCAACATTTATATTGATAATGGCAATAACTTGCGTTATTAAAAGATGTGAAATGTTAGTTAGTTAGTGTTAAAACAATTTACCATGCAGCAGAGATAAAATGTAGATCAGGAGAGCTAGACTGTCTCAAAGCGAAGTTTTTACGACAGTATCAACTAAACGTATGCAACTACTAGAAATATTTATCGGTGGTTGAAAATTTTGCACCATCAATCATATTACTCTTTCAGGTAAACTTTGTATCCCTCGTGGGGTAGTGAACGGAGCTTTTTTCTTCGAAGCCAGATGTCGCCGGTTCGATTCCCAGCGGGGAAGACATATTTAGGTAGCAGCTTTTTAAAAATTACGTCCGTGGTGGCACTACCGCGTTGTGCTGTAAAATGCATAATTGCATGTTTCAGTGCTTGGACAACGTTGACGGAACAGAAGGAACGATGGGTTAAACATCTTATAACCCGAAACCCACGGTACTCTGGTATTAAGGCTTAGACCTTCGTGGGATGTCAGAAAGATAAAAAAGAACTGAATTTACCAAAAACACCCGAGAAAAACAGTTCTTTTTCTAGATAAAACAATTTTCTTTTTTTTTCGAAAAAACATTTGAACCATCGGATTTGATGGCAGTTGGATTAGATAAAGCTGTTGTGGATTTGGAAGAAAAGTGTAAGGATATCTGCTTACTTTACGGCAGGATCCTCGAAGACTAAAATATGATAATAATATATGATGCAACTAGATAACTAACTGTAAAAGTTAATTTTTAATTATTTAACCTAGAATAGTAATATGTTTTTCCACAGTGCTTTTAATACTTCAAGTATCTGCATTTTAGGTGATACAGTCTTGCGTTGATACACTTTAGCTCTCCTGATCTGCATTTTATCCATTCTGCATGGTAAATTTTTTAAGACACCATTTCAATATCTTCTAATAACATAGGTTATCGCCAGTACCACCATAAACGTTGCCAAATGCTATTATTACCAACGTGCTATATTTTATAGGAAAAACCACAGGCGGGCAGCTTGTAAATTATAAATCACTTATAGACAGTACAACTCTTTCTACCAATGATCAAATAAATTTCGCAGATATGCCAATTATAAATAAATTTATTACCACATCTGGGCCGCATAATAAAACCCCTAATAATATTTTATAGACCTTTTTGGGAAAAACGTGTTAAATGGTTCTATTTGTAAATATTTATCTTTTTTAAATTTAGTATACGAAGTACTCTTGATGAAGCCCTAGAAAGGCGAAACAATTGTAGAGTAATGCTCTAACAATTATTGAAACATTAAAAAGCAATTTTTTCTATTTAGTATTAATAATTAAAATAAATAGATAAAACTAAAAATGAAGCTTGACGATCCTCAACGGATTTTTCCCGTTTAGGACTGATACGGAGCACTGATAAAAAGCGTGTATATTTTTGCATATTTATCACTTCATCCTGTTTTATTTTTTGTCGCATAGTGTTAAATAATTAAAAGCATTCTAAAAAACATGTATGTTTGTGGAATTTTAAAAATATATCCACACATACACACACAGTCGATTTTGTGGTTTAAAATAAATATACATCGTGCGTTGTTTGCATTTCCAAGTGAAAACTTGTTTTATTTATTTATTTATTTTTTTTTGGCCCTTAAACTGAAATATTAACCAAATACATAAAAATAAATTTGAAAATAGTAAATATAAAATCTCATTCTGGCTGGTACATAACTCTAGATGAAAATCAAATAGAGATTTAAAATATTAATATTAATAAAAATATGTTTAAATTATATTTAGTAAGACTTGGCAGATATACAGGGTGTCCGGACAAGTAAGGTCATAAATGACAGAAGTGATAAAGAAAGCCAAAATAATGTGAGTAATTCAAATAAAAAGTACTAGCATCGTAAAAGAGATATTTAATAAAAAGTAATTAGAATAAATTAGGATAAAAGAAAAACGTATTTCAATTATAACATTTTTGGTTGCATTAAATCACTTAAATTTAAATATTTTAAAAACGGTTGCTTTGAGCAATTCTTACATAGTATACTTTTATTGTGTAAAAACCATTGGGGAGTTTATTGGTTTACTTAGATTGTACATACAGTGTAGGATAAAAGAGTTAGGACGTTTAAAAAAAAATAGTGTAGGAAGCTTCCTTTGGTTTACACATAAAATATAGTAGATCTGATTAACTCATGTCAAAGAATCCCTAAATATCAATTTTTATTAGATATTTAAAACAAATTAAAAGTTATCAAAATAAATTTAAAATATTTTTTTCACGTTGACACCCTGCATCTTTCTTATTATCAACTTTTGAATATAGGCATGTGTGATTTAATCTTCATATTTTGGCATAAGAAATCTTCGCCATTTTTGAGCTAAATAATTTCGTTGTATTAGGTATTTTAGAAGGCCCTTCATAACCCTTTACCTTGCCAACAACTTATTATATGATTTAAAGCAAACAAAATTTATTTTAAAAAATCATAAAAAGAGGTATAGTGATGTCCTTAGTTTTTAACTTTAAATATGTTAAAAAAGTGCGAGTTTCAAATTGTCGTACTTACAAACTCCTGAATCCCAATTTAAAGTGGTTAGGTTATTATCTATCGTAAATACAGATAAGTAATAAACCAATTACAGTCATCATATAAAATATATTATTAAATGATAAGCAAATAGTTAAAATTAACTTGTAAGGCCTAGTTTTATAGAGCAGATTTAAACTCAGTTCTACTGAACTGAGATCAGGCCTTTGAACTTTCCGTAAAATTTCAAATTATTTTAGTTTCTTGACATTGACAGCAATATTGAGATTTTACGGTAAGTTAAAAGGCCTAACCTCAGTTCAGTAAAACTTAGTTTAAACCTACTTTGTAAAACTGGGCCTAAGTAAACAAAATGAAAATTGTTTGCTTTATCTTTTAATTTTTAAAAAAGCAGGCTTTAAATAAACATATTTTTGTTATTAATTATTTGAATAAGACCTTCTTTTAAAAGTTTTACCCGATAAACCCAAGTGATTAAAGGATTAGAACTTTGCCAACATAATACAAAGGATTAAAATCAAACCATTTCAATGGGACTTTGTTTCCTTGCATTTTTAAATCGTTAAAATTGGGATTTACACAAATTTATCGCTTGTTATAATATATAGTAGTATGAACCGCAATCTTTACAAGCAATACAAAAACACGCGTTTTAGTAGATAATATTTAAATAAGAATTACTTTACGGTAAATTTCTTTATTAAATAATAATAATAAAAAGAAAATATGTGAAATATTAAGTTTTAGCAAATGATCTGACAATTGACTCATGATAATGTCATGACTGATGACCTCACAATTTAACAGCGCGTTTTTTTAATGAGTTTTAAAAAGTTTTAATCAAAATATGTTATACAGGGTGTTTCCTAACTACGGTATGAAATTTACGGGGTGCTCTCTTATGTCTTTTTATGAGAAAAAGTTCATATAAACATATGTCCGGAATTCCTTCATTTCTGTTAGAGCGTTAAAGTTTAAAAAAAGTATCTTTTAAATTTCTTAAAACCCTTGGATAAAATTCGGTACACTTATTTAATGTTATCAGGCGCTTGCTAAGCTTTACCTAGATTATGACAATTGTTTCAGTGACGGGTCATTGAACACCACAGCCAATATTATTAAGAAAAAATTACGCCACCGACTTTTATACAGTTTTTATACTTTTTCCAGGTTAAGCATTAAAAAGACGCAACTTCGTTTCTCGCTTCGTTTTTGAACAAAAAAAGTATTTTGTCATTCTAAAAAGTAGCCATAAAAAGAATAAATTAAAACCCAAAATTAAAAAATATTTAGTTTTGACCTTGATAAAAAAAAGAAAATAACGATTTTCGATAAATTATACGACAGCTTATTTATTTTGGGGCATATAACCATTTAATTTTAATTTTTGCTTCGTGTTCGTTTTGGATACTTTTTAGAAGAAATTTAGGTGGCTTGATTAATTTCTTTTCAAAAACAAAGCTATATACAAAGAAAATCCGGGAAATTTTAAAGTTGGATTATTAGTTGCTAAATCAAAAGAAAAAAATTAAACTTTATTAAAAGTTAGTAGCAGTCTTCTTTTTTAATAATATTGGCTATGGTGCCCACTGAAACGCCACTGGACCCAATATTTCTAATATAGGCATAGCTTTACAAGCGTCCTATTAAAATAAATAAGTGTCCAAATTGGTTAAAAAATGCTAATAACAATTTTTTTTTTTGTTTAACTTTAACTCCATATCGTAAAAATAAAGCAAGTCCGTACATATCTTTATAAAACCTTTTTTTCATAGAAAGATAGAAGAACCTACCCCTAAGTTTTGTACCGTAGATAGGAAACACCCTGTATTTATATAAATATTCATAGTGTAATAGATTTTAATTAAAATACTTTTTAAACAAAAATTTAAAAAAAAATATGATTTATTAAAAACTGCCTTTTGATTTGAAGCTCCTTAAAAACATATTATGTTATTCACTATTTTACAAAAACATTAAATAATTTTGTGCAATGTTACAAACATATTTCTTACTGGTCATCCAAGTCCTAAAAATATAAATTTAAATGACTTAGAAAAAAAAACTACAAAATTTGTACGGGACAAAAAAATTTGTATGCAAAATATGCATAAAGTGTAATTTTTACTTATGTTGTTGTCTTACTTGCCTGACGGCTCGTACTGTCAGACATTTTAATTAAATAAAACTGTCATTTTAGGTACTTGTTAGATAAATTATTATCATGTAAATAAAATTAAAAATTACTTTTAAATTTTTTTATTTGTTTGCCGTTAAGAAACAGTGTAAAAACGTAGTTTCATTTTAATATTATATAGTAAAATATATTCATCTAAATCACTTTAAGACTTAGGCAGGAATTAGAAACGGGATTTTGCAGCATCGCTTAAATTTATACCTACATTAAATCAGTATCTCTACCTCCGCGTTTCTTGTATAGGAAACATATATATAACTCACCGCATTATACTGTTAATGCCTTCGCTGTTCAGGCCCTATTTGTCATGAGCTAATATCTAAATAGATAAATTTTAAAGGTTTTGCAATATTTCAAAATATTTTAATGGGTAAAATTGTTGTATTCTAGGCTTTTGTTGTCTAAATATTCTTTTTGCAATTTTGCAGACCTTCAATCAACGGTCTGTCAATACAAGATCGTGGATATTTGTTACGTTATCTTCTGTGGTAGCTATTTTTGGCTCTCTTCGGCGTGGCTCAATAAAAACGACATGCGACCACCTTAAAACTCATTATACTAATTTTTACGGTCACCATCGAAGGAGAAGGGTCACCGTACCGAACATTCAAGTGTTTTTTGATTTCGTTGCTTGACTTTCCTTTCAAAAGAAGAATCGAATCACCGTCATTGCTTTTTTATATATTTTTTTAAATCGTAGTTCGTTATTAAATACGATTCAACTAAAATTTTGACAGTAGTCATCTATAAAAATATTTTCTAGACGACAATAAGTTACTCTTTTAATAGTGCCACCATCCGTCGGTAAGGCTAAGTACTTATCGACCGCCCTCGTACAAAGTTTATACAGTAGGAACCTAAAGTCCGTCCTTCCTCTTCTAAAATTAAATGATTAAAAAAACAACGATAATAATATACCGGGTGGTGTGTCGCCAGAGCGGAACATAGGAAATCCCATGTAATGATAAGGGGTTAATTATTGACTTCTCTGTACATTTTTCAGAAAAATGCAGGACAACTTTTTAAAGAAACTAATTCGGTAAAAACCTTGTGTCAAGTTTAAAAAGTTTTAATAAGCGAATCCTAAACCATATTTTCGCCATAAAAGATTTTAATAGTTATTTATTAGATAAGTGAGTTATATTACATATAAGTCACGCAAGAAAAGTTTAATTCTCGAGCACGAAGGGCGAGAGAGGCAATTTTCTTAAGTGACTTATATGTAATAACTCACGTGTCTAATACAAAATTTTATCCAACACTTTCGTATAAATCGTTTTTAATATCGAAAATAATTTGAAAACGTCATCCATTATTTGTTACTTGTCATTGTCAACACCAGCAACAAAATTTTGTATTTTTTTTTTGCTACATAATTTATCAGATTTTGAGGATATAAAGTGTACTATAAGTCACTAGTGAGCTAAAGTACCCTTTAGCTCACTAGTGACTTATAGTACACACTTTATATCCTCAAAATCTAATCAATTATGTAAATATTATATGTAAGTGTTGGATAAAATAATTTTAAACCACGATTTCGTCATTTACGTTGCTGTTTATGAAGTCGCGAAAATGGATACTTTCGAAAATATTTTATTTCATGACGTTACTTTTAATTTAAAGTCGTTTACAACAGAAGTTACTCTGATTTTTTTTGTATTTAGTAATTTTGGTATGGATGCCATACTGTTACATCAGGTTCTTTTATACAAGGTTGATTCAAAAATCGATCACGAAACTTAAGTGGGTGATTCTAATTGACAAAATAAGGGTAGGGCTTCATATATTTTTTTTTCAAAATGTCATTCGTTTTCGAGTTACAAGCCGTCAAAGTACAATTTTTATTTTGGTTTTTTCGCCATATTGCATTTATTTTTTAACCAATCCAGTTCGATATTTGGCACACAAATCAAGTTTTGCAGATTCCAAAATGTTAAGATAAAAGTATTTTATATTTTTAAATACCGCCAGAGGGCACTTTACCATAAAACTTAAAATTTATTTACATCCTAACCTTTTATTTTGACCAGATATCGCAAAGCTGGGGCGCCATTTTATAGACAATCAAAAACTTAAAAAATAAGATACTCTTTATTAAGTCGATAAACCTCACCGTTTAGGCACCAATCTAGTCATCCAAGTTTATCATCAATTTTAATCAAATTAACTACATACATACAGGGTGTCCAGTAACTCAACCGACAAACTTTACGGGGCGATTCTACAACAGAAAATAAGAAAATAACTTTATATAAACATATGTCCTAAACGTCTTAGTCTTTGAACTACGGTGTGTTAAATATTTAAAAGAAAGATACATATATATTTTAAATTTTTAACACCTCGTAATTTAAAACGTCTTAGTTTTTGAACTGCGGTGTGTTAAATATATAAAAAAATACTTTTTTTAATTTTTAACACCCCGTAGTTTAACACGTCTTAGTTTTTGAACTACGGTGTTTTAAAAATTAAAAAAATAACTTGTTTTATTTTTATTTTTAAAACCCCGTAGTTTAACACGTCTTAGTTTTTGAACTACAGTGTGTTAAATATTTAAAAAGAAAACTTGTTTTTTTTTTTATTTTTAACACCCTGCAGTTCAAAAACAAAGACGTTTAGGACATATATTTATATGAAGTTATTTTCTTATTTTCTGTTGTAGAATCGCCCCGTAAAGTTTGTCGGTTGAGTTACTGGACACCCTATATGTATGTAGGAAATTTGATTGAAATTGATGAAAACTTTGATCTATTGGTGCCTAAACGGTGAGGTTTATTGACTTTAAAGATTTCCTTATTTTTTAATTTGTATATGCTAAAGACTTTTTTCTAATAAAAATATGATTATTTACTTTAAAAAAGATTTGATATATTTTTGTACGAAAAATGCAACATCTTTGTTCCGTCCGTTATTCGACCTAAAATCTATCAAATTTTGCATTTGAGAACAGTAGCTAAAAATTAGGACTTTGTAGCTCAGTTCGCATTGGTCGTAAAAAATTATAACAAATGAATTTTGCATGGTCTTTTTAAAACCTACAACTTTGCTTTTTACAGTTTTTTTGCTTAAATAAATAATTTTTGAGTTATTCGCGAAAAACTCGTCGACTTTTTAGTCAAAAAATTGTTATATTTAAAATTTAGAAAAACAGTTTTACTAAGAATCACTTTTAAAATTTAATTCTGTAAAAAAGTAATTAACGTGTCTCCCCGTGGCGTAGTGGACAGAGCTTTGATCGTCGAATCCAGAGGTCGCCGGTTCGATTTCCAGCGAGGGAGACATATTTAGGTAGTAGTTTTTAAAAATAACGACCGTGGTGGCACTACCAAGTTATCTAAAAATGCTGTGAAATGCATGACTGCATGTTTCAGTGCTTGGACAACGTTGACGGAACAGGGGGAATAATGGGTTAAACATCTAATAATCCGACACCCCGGTACTCTGGTTTTTTAGGCATATGTCTTCGTGGATGTCAAAAGATTTAAAAAAAAGAATACGTTGCTTTGAGCTTCATTTTCTGTACTAAAAATAAAACAATGTTATTTGATTCGTATTTTGGAGAACCTTTTGTTTTTTATTTATTAAGCGTAGTCTCTATATTCGATGTTTACCAAATTTTGTATTAAATCTATGTTCAATGTTCACAAATCCATGCGATTGGTATTTGACCTGTTTTGTGTAATAACTGTATACAATACAGTTCAGTTATGCTATTCGTATAAAGATGTTTGCATTGCGTAAAATTATATCTTTCGTTTACAACAAGACTCAAATTTGAAATTGCTGTTTATAATTAAATTGGTTAAATTTACATGGGATTTGTGTGTATTTTTGAAGATAACCAAACTGACAAAATTCTATTTTTATTGTGCACAAAATTATATTGTCAAAATATAAAATTTTATTCTTACAAAATTTAATTATTAAATATTTTAAATTAACTAAAATACCTATGTACAAAATTAGAAATCAAAAATACAGGGTATGTCCAAAATGTACAAAAACATTTTTGTTTAATCACCTAATGATTTACTCCTCTAAAACTACATTTTATTCCAAAGTATTTAAAACTTTAATTTATTAAATTTAAAAATTAAAAATGATTTATAAAAATGCTTAAAAAGTAATTTAGTTCTTAACTTATGCAGGATAACACAGGTGGCGCCCTCTGAAGTTTACAGTTAAATTGAAAGCTAGTTCTTTAGTTTTTAAAAAAAATTATTAAATTTAAAAATTAAAAATGATTTATAAAAATACTTAAAAAAGTAATTTAGTTCTTAACTTATGCAGGATAACACAGGTGGCGCCCTCTGAAGTTTACAGTTAAATTGAAAGCTAGTTCTTTAGTTTTTAAACCCTCTTTTAGCCAAATATTAGAAAAATACACCTGGCATTAAAAAAATTATCGTATATCATAAGAGAAATTTTTTTTTGCCAGCAAAATATTTCAATTGTATAAAAGGTAGTTGCCTTGGCAATTTAGTGAATAACATTTTCAAGAATATTAGAAGCTGAAGGCGAGTAGTATTAAATAAATGTCATGAACAAAATTACCAAAAAGCAACAAACGTGAATAAAACAATAGAAAGATTTTGGCTAATTTTTTTCTTGAATGATATTCGACAAGACTATTTCACGAGAAAAACAAGCCAACTTTAAATTTTAATTAAAACTGATAAATTATAACATGGTATTATAATAACAAGGTAGGATTATATTTTATTACAATTGATATTTAATGTACACTTATTTAACAATAGTTTGTCCATTCTTTCCAATCAAAGCCTGGTTTTGAGTTTGGTTAACCTACAGCTATTAAGACGTGGAACTCTATTACGGAAATAGATTTCTCAAGCTTATAATTAGCTTCTTTAAAAACTGAGAAAACTGCTTCCAGATAGATTTTTTTTTGATTTTTGTGTACTAGGCGGAATTATTTGTACATACGTGTTTTTTTAATCTCTGACTCACACTGGTCTTCGAATCTCGCATTTTGATTTAAAAGATTTATTTTTAATTTTTAAAAATAGGCGACACTTGGCAAGTGACAATAGTTTTTACCTTTTTACTTTAACCTAACTAAGTTTTGACGCTGAAATACCATCATGTTGGTCTTATCAGGGTAGAAGCAGGTAGGAGTTTTGCCAGTAGAAAAAGAAGGTTGCTACGACATTTTGCCAGTATAAAACACTCTAGTAAAATAGTATATAAATATATATATGTTGGTTTCATAAATTTGTTGTACCATAGAATCCCAGCGTTTTAGAAACACCCTGTATATTTAACATTTGTTTTTAAACAATAAACATGGGAAAGTTTAAGCTTTACAAAAAAAATTAAAAGTAAATATACAGGGTGTCCCAACTCTATTTATACACCAAATAACTTAGCCCCTGTACAAGATACAAAAATAAACTTAAATTGGAAAATGTTTATTCGGATACACACTTTTTAGTAATAGTTCTAGTTATTATACAAGGTATCAAAAGCATAATTTTTATTAGCAAGCAGATTTTTTAAATGTAACGTTCTATATATTTTAACAAATTTTAACTCTGTTGAAATTCTACATCAAAAATATAAAACACACTATATGTCAATTAGTGCTGGTTGTTGAGATATCAGCAGTATGTTGATATACTCAATAATAATTAAAAGTGAAGAAATAAAGTAATCTTTTGGTTTTAATTATTTTTAAATAATTCTGTCACTGTCAGAGTGACAAAGACTATAATAACATGTATTTAATTACCTTCCATTGTAAGAACTACTAATAGGTATGTAAGAAATTTAGTTTATTTTGGACACCTGTTTACTGAATTGCATTAAAAAACAACATTACGTCAATTGTAGCGGGTTTTTAAGTTAGGTTAGTAAGTATGTATCTAAAATAAATTAAATAGCTGACTTACTTATTAGTAGTTCTTACAATGGAAGGTAATTAATTGCATGTTATTATATGTATTGTCACATTGACAGTGACAGACTTATTTAAAAATAATTAGTACCAAAATAGTATTTTCTTTCTTTACTTTTAAGTCGTAAATAAGTATATTAACATACTGCTGATATCTCAAAAACCAGCAATAATTGACTTATAGTGTGTTATATATTTTTGAAGCAAAATTTATTAAAAAGTCAGAATTTGTTAAAATATATAGGGTCTTTTATTTAAAAAAACAACTTGACAGTGAAAATTATGTTTTGAGACACCTTGTATATTAACTAGTACTGTTAGGGAAAAAGGTGTATTCAAATAAACACAAAAAAACATTTTTAAGTAAAGTTTATTTTTGTATCTTGTAGGGGCGAAGTAATTTGCTGTATAAATAGAGTTGGGACACCCTGTATAGTGTTCCATTGTTACGTCGGACTTTTAAGCTACATGTGAACATATGTTTTCTAAAATAATGATTTTTTATGCACTATTTTTGCCCAAATACAAAGACTTAGGCTACGGCTGCGATACCAAGCGTCAACGTTACGGTCAAGTTACCTTTGATTTTATCATTATTTCTTTTGATTTATGTGTCACCAGTTTTAAAATTTGACTGTTTTTGAATAAATTTAATAGAAATTATTGAAAACTAATAGTTATAATGAATTTGGATGACTAAGAAATTGAAAAGAAATTTATATATATATATTAAAAAGAAAATAAAAATTATTAAGTTTAAATAAATAAACCTGTAGTAATTTGGAAAATTTTTATACGGTCGTAGAAAAATGCATAAATACCAGAGTACCGTGAGTGTCGGGTAATAAGCTGTTTAACCCATTTTTTTGTCTGTTCCGTCAACATTGTTCAAGCACTAAAAACATGCAAGTTTTGTATTTCACAGCACTTTTTAGGCAACGCGGTAGTGCCACCGCGGACGTTATTTTTATTAAATAACTACTTACTGAAAAATGTGATCTTTTTTGCTTAAGTGTTTTTCTCAATTTAAAGTACCCGAAGTATAAATATGAATAAAATCTGCACATTGAAACTTTTTATTGACTTGGCAACGTCTTATAACTCGATGGAGCCGGCTGCACAACCTAAAAACATGAATCATGCGGCGTAACCTCGCTCTGAGGTGTTCCATTCAAGGCTTGAAGTGCAAGCGAGAGCGCGGAACGAGCAACAAAAAGGCACAATCGACCTCAGCGTTCGGAAGCGTTCGACATCTGTTTCTCTCCTACTTGAGTGAGCGGTCCGCGTGGACAGCTGCTATATAATAATACATTTACATGTTTTCGTCAAGTATAAAGTGCAGTGAAGGGTAAATGTGGTGTCAATTGTTTATAGCAACCATTTCATTACTATTTCCTTATGACGTTGTTACGTTCAACTACTGTCAGTAAACAGACTTTGCAGACAACCGATTTTTTTACTTTTAAGAAGGTCTCTGCAGCGTTGTGTTTTATATGTAACACATGCATAAAGTGTATTTTTTTACTCATGGTATTGCCGCACTCGCCTAACGGCTCCTACTGTTAAACTTCCCATTCGTAAAATAAAAGTATCGCTTTATGAACTTGTTACATAACTTACTATTTAAGTTTCCGATTTACAGAGTTTTGCAACATTAAATAACTTAATCTTAAAAATGTCCGTATTTACCGGAACTGCTAAATCCATTCGAGTGTGGCACCTAACAAATAGGGCCGTTACAGTCCGGGCATTAGCGGAAAAAAGCTATATGTTATGCGCGCAGGTTCGAGTCCAGATTTAATGTAAGCAGTAAAACTAAATCCGCCATAAAAATTCGGTCTTAGATACAAGATTGGGGCAATTTGGTGAATTTAGAAAATAGGGTAGTTTTTCGTAGATTTCTAAGTACTGTATAAGCAAAATTTTATTTCCACTACCTTAATCAAAAATAGGCTTTTTTTAATTGGCCGGAAAATTGAATTTTCCACTCAATTTTTAAGCGGAAAATGCTATTTTACAGGACTAATTTACTTTCCGGTCCCTAGTTTACTTTCCGGTCTCTCATTTACTTTCCGGTCCCTGATATCAAAAAATCCTGTTAGCCATGACAAAAATTGTCAGAGTTCAATTGTTACTATTTGACAGTTCAAGATATTGTAAAGTAAAGAAAGCATCATTTTGCCAAAATGGAGTTATTACACAGTTTTTTTCCGGTCAATTAAAAAAAAATTATGTACGATACTCGACCGGAAATAATTTTTACGGGTCTCCTCAAAACTACAGGACTCGCCTACGGCTCGCCCTGTAAATGTTTTTCGTCGACCCGTAAAATACCATTTTCCGGTCTAGTAACGTAAATAGCTATTGTCTTGAGGGAGAAAATGGCACATAGGGAAAAATGGAAAAATCCAGATATTTTCTAAATTATTAATCTTATGTTTTTTAATTATATTTTATTCGCCGACTTACATATATTTATCCAAAAAAAAGGTGAAATACTAGCTAACCATTTCTTTTTAGAAAAAGGTCAATTTTTATACTCACATGTAAATAATATTAATCAGGAGTCTGACTAATGAAATTGTTAACATCTTATGTCATAAACGTGCAGACTTTCTTTATTTCTGATTAGTTTAGGACACTTGATGTCTGATGATTATTGCGCATAAACGTAGCATACTTTATTTGCTTTCGAGTGTAGATGCCTTAGATTTTCTGTTTTTCTCAAAAAATATAAAATAACCGCATCTTCGGTAATTCTTTTGACATGTTTTTTCCATCCACTGTTTTAACATCTCAGATTCTTTTTCACATCGTTCGCGAGATTTATTTGACAAAAGATTTAATGATACTGTCGTCGTCTTTAGAGTCCTCTTTGGGAATGATACTTTTTTTAACCAAATAAAAACCGTTTACTTATGTTGTCTACGGACGTAAATATGGCTTTTTTCGGGGGGATTCAAACTGCAAAGAAATTTTGTACCAAAAACTTTAAACAACAAGAAAAAAAGGTTCTTCTTTCAAAAAATATCCTTTTTCTCACTACAAATTATTTTCTTGTATCAAAAATTTTTAAGGAGCAAAAAAAAGGTTCTCACTAACCAAATACAGTCATTTTACTGATTTGTCTACTACAACATGCTCTCTTTTCTTCTTCCTGTATGCTAAGGGGGAGAGGGGTGCAAACCACCAAAACATCTTTTTTATTTTATGCTCCTATGCTTATATTAGACCAGGTCGTATGGGCGCCAATGTATCAAAATGTTTTTCCGGGCATTAGCGGAAAAAAGCTATATGCTATGCGCGCAGGTTCGAGTCCAGATTTAACGTAAGCAGTAAAACCAGATCTGCCACAAAAATTCTGTCTAAGATACAGGGGCTATTTGGTAAATTTAGAAAATAAGGGATTTACTTTTTACTGATAAAATCAAGTTCTGCATACACAAACAAATTTGTAATTAAAACTTTTAAACAATTTTTTTCAAAAACAAATTTACCGACTATTTTGACCGTAGAGCTAGTGGTATGTTGGTTTGGAGTGGGGAAAGAAACAGTTGTTTAAAAAATGATTTTAAAATTCTTTCTGCTTTAAAAAGAATATTTACAACACCCAAGATATTTATATTTTAAATTATTAATTTATTTCACGGTATCTATTTTTTCGTTTTGAAGCTGTTCGTGGTTGCTGTAAACTTTAATTTTTGCTTTTAGGTTATGTTGACACTTTTTTAGAATTGACTTTTTATTTTTTTTAACCGTTTTGTTGCTAGCAGATTTTTCTCAACCCGAAAGAAGGCAACAAAACTATGCTTTTAATTTCCTATGGTCGGCGAGTTTGTTTCCACACCTCTGCCGTCCAATAGAAAAATACCGAATGTGTATATTATAAGCCTATTCAGATACGGTGTTTTTCCGTTGGACAGCAGACCTGTATTTTACAAAATCCCTTATTCGTTTAAAAGTTATTACAATGTTTTCTACTTAATTCGTTGTAAAATAGTATATTTCCTAACTAGTGCTGAAAGTGCCACTTTTCCGCACGCGACTGCAGCGCGAAAAAGTGGCACTTTCGACACGTGTTAGAAACGCTTTTTTGTTGAGTGTGTGGAGAAAGTCAAACTAAACAACCATTTAATATTACTTATTTTTACCATTACTGCTCATTATTATTAACAACCTTAATCGTAAAAGAACAGTTGGTAGCATTTTGCAAATTAATAGCAGAAGCAAGTTGCGGAGTTGGAGATTGCCGTTGAGGTGCAATTGAACGGGTCGTCGTTACAGGTAACAGAAACACATTGTTGCTTGCTAGAAGACGGTACAATGGGCCTTGAGTGCGTTTAGCTCTGTTCAAAGGTAGATACATTTTGGGATAATATTTTCTTTGATAAGTCCATCTTGAAACTTGAAGAGCTTTCTATGTAGCCTACTGCAACAGATGATGAGTTCCAACCTCCAAGTCTTTTATTATTCGTTAGCCTTTACCACAATTAGCTAACATTGTAGCTAAGGAACGGCAAAAGCTATGTCTCGTGTAAAGTTCTGGGTTTGGAAGACGTAAATAGGCAGCTATTTCAGAGGGCATCTTGTCAAAAGAATTTATTTCTATGCACTGGACAGTACAAGCCAATTTTTTGGAATTAACAAAAAATCTTCTGTGTGGTATTTTGGGCTTTCGTAAACTGAAATACTTTCTATACAAAGCTAGATATTTTCCATTTTTAATTTTCTCGGAAATGACAAAACTTCGTCAAGAATGCTTTTTGGAGTCTGGAAAATTAACAATTAAAAGATTCCCCTTATCGTCAATATCATCAATGCTAATTTTTATCAACTCTTCTCGACGACACGCACCTGCTAGTTCGAAAATTGTAGCTACCTTTATCGCTAAATAGACATTATTTGGAGCATCATTAATAAATTTTGCTATTTCATCTTTCGAGAAAATATTGGCCTTCTTGGGTCTAGATCCCACATTTTGCTTCTTCAAAAATGATGTAACCATGAAATATTTGCTTAAATACATGTTCTTTTCGATCTTAAAAACACTTTTTAACATGGAATACCTTAACCATAAGGTATTGGGCTTACATGTTTTAGCAAGTTTCACGAAATAAGCCATAGAAACTTCTTCTTTTATACTTTTGATTTTTTTTGTCACACCAGCTGGTGAATGCTGTATATTCTTTCTCGTACCTGTGCTTCGACTTGGACGGCAACAAATCTAAATTTGCCATTTCTGCTGCTTTTAGAATGAATTCAGGTAATTCCTCGTCAGAAGACTCCATGGGAAACGTTTTTTATTCGAAATCGACGATACTGATCAGAATGTTCTAAAGACACTTTTAATTATCGATGACTTTTAATAACTTTGATCTTTATAATATGGACACCGGCACCTGTCTAAACTAAAAATCTGATAAGTAAATTTAATATATACCAGGATTTTTAAAACAATGTTTTTAAAACAATATTAATTTTTAGTGAATATTTGGTTGATTTTACACCTAATTTGTACAAATAAAAGAATATTATGCCAATAATTAAATTATACTAAGTCAAACTAACTAGAATTAAAAACATTTTAAGTACCTGTTTAAGTGGGAAATTTGCATGAGTTTACTTTTCCGCACTAGTGCGGAAAAGTGACACTTTTTAAACTAAATTGCGTGCGGAAAAGTGCTGCTTTCCACACGCTAGTAGACAAAAATAATTAAATTTTCAAATATTTGAGATTAAGCATGCCATGACAAGTATCCTATGGTATAAAAACAAAAAGCAATAAAATATTCTATAAACTATAAATTTAATAAATATTTATACACAAAACAGTATATTAAGGGTTAATCAAATCATTACAACTTGCTATAACTAGTAAGTTTAAAGCGATTCTGGAGTAATTAAAACTTTAGCACTGTATTATGCCTGTTAAATTAGACACCTAAAGTAAATTACAACCAAAAATAATACCTCTATGTATAACCAAGGGCTTTTGGGTTATGAAAATAAAGGTTAATTGAATTTTATACCTTATTTGATAAATAAGTTTACTTACTTTTCATATTCATGGTTTTTGCTATTTTGTAATTAATTTAATAATAAGTTAGGATTATGGGTCAAGCACGGAATCAGGTATGACTGTTGCAGCACGAATCGCAGGGGAGTATACGAGAGAAAAATCAGTATTCTGTGCGTGTTGCATACTATACTTTTTCTACGACACAACTTTCTTGTGTATTTGTATCAATACTAACAATAAATTTAATGTTTTCTAATCTATCTAACCAGAATATTTGTAAGCCATGTCATACACGACATTATACCCTACTGCAAACTTTTATAGAATAGATTTTACATACTTTAGATATTCTTGTACTCATATATGTAACTAAAAAATAGTAACCTTGGCCAAAAAGTCATAATTAGAAAACGAGGTTATCAAAAACAATAAACAGATTATTGTATTTATGCACATGTATGAATGTAAGTAAGGAGCGTGGGTAATGGCCGGGATTATTGAGAGATATTACCTGTATAAAGTCACATTAATATTATAAACAAATTAAACAGTCTTAGAAAAAATGTTTACATTTAGTCCATTGCACTTTTGTAGGCCTCATCCAGGCCAGCCGAAGTCTCTTTAAACTGTATAATAAAAAAGTTAATACAAATTCTTTGGGACAAAATACAATGGTTTAAAACAATTAACCTTTGTCAAAAAGTTGTTTGTTTGCAAAATATAGAGTGTCAAAGTTCCATTAATTTTTTTACTTTAACACCCTGTATCTCACAACGATCAACTTTTTAAGTAAGGTAAATTGCCTTACATATTCGTATTTGGCAACAAAAATTTTTGCAAATTCACCTTACTTTTACTATATTTTCCTTACTATATTATTTCTATATTTATCCTTTGTACGTTATTTTTACTATATTTCTCCTTCTTTTTGCAAACAAATCCTAATTTCAAGCACTTAATATTTGATTTTTATCTCTTAAAGACCCATTTCAGTTAATTTTTTCATTAAACTGTGAAGTTTTACTTTAATAAATTTCCAACACTTACACTAAAATGATTGAAAATAAAACAAAATAAATAAAATGAATGGAAAAATGAGGTTTTAGGAGGTGAAAATAAAATATTAAATACCAATTTAAAGAAAAATATAAATAATTTCGTGCAAAAAAGCGAAGCTGTGGTAATTTTAGTTTATATTTCTATTTAAGTTTAATGATGAATATCTCGAAAACGTAATGTGTCCAACTTAAAAACTTTTTAGATTCAAAATCAGCGATGCGTCTGGTTTTTAAACAATCACCAAAAATTAAAATGACTTTAAAAAATTAAGAAGACCCACTAAGAAGTAAAAAAAATAATTCATAAAAAAAATCAAAATAAAGTCGTGTAATAACATATGGTATTAAAGTGAAAAAAAATTGTTTATTTAGTTACATTTTTAGTAATTTCGCGCATATGTTAATAAACGACTTTATTTTTAAATAATTATTTTTAAACCCTTTACTTATTTTTTGAAGTCGGTTAGTCTTTTTAATGTTTATTAAATACGTCTTGTTATATGCAAGCAAAAGTTATTTGGTATCTCGTTTACATAAATATGTAAAATATACAGTGACCGCCAAAAATGTTGAACCATACGGAAAACTTTTTTATTTTTGATTTCTCAGAAAAAATTATTCCTGATGAAAATCTCTGCATACAGCGAAACTCACAAAACACTAATCAAAATTTAAATAAACCATAGCGTATACGAAGTAGGTGCAAATTAACATACATATATGACACAAATGATAAGTACCTTTATTTTTAAATTTAGAGAAAAAATATTATTTGGAAAATTTGTTTAGAATAAAAACTATGAAATATTTTAAGAACAGAGCCGCCTATAAAAAATTGTAAAAAAACTTACTGTTCCAACTTACCCCGTAGAGAGATTAAATCGAATTAAATTTTGAAAAATGTCAAAGCTTTGTTATTCTTAAAGCATTCAAGTACAATTGGATTAATTCAATAAACAAACGTAAATTTTTGCCTTTTTGTTGTTCAATAAGGTCAAAAACTAAAACCCTTTTAGATTAATGTGCCACATCATTTTTGCCTTATGAAAAACGTCTTCGCATTTTTAAATTTATGGTCATATGTTCGTATTTATTTAGATAAATCCAGAAATGTTTTTTTTTAATTATATGAACTTTCCTCTTATTACCATAATTTTTAAAATTTAAGCTGTTTTTATAAGGCAAAAATGACGTTAAACATAAATCTAAAGGAGCTTTTAAGTTTTTGCCTTATTGAACCACAAAAAGCAAAAATTTATGTTTTTTTTAATTGATCTAAATATAATGCTTTAAGAATAACAAAGCTTTAACATTTTTTGAAATTTAAAGACATTGGGGATAATTTATGGTAGTTAATTTAGTTCGATTTAATCTCTATACCGGATAAGTTGGAAAAGTAAGTTTTTTCTCCAATTTTTTAATAAAAGGCTGTGCTTTTAAAATATGACGTAACTTTTAATTTTAAACAAGCTTTCCAAATAACATTTTTCTTTAAGTTCAAAAATAAAGGTAGTTTTTCTTGTTTCATATTTATTAATTTGCAAAAACCTCGTATATGCTATGATTTATTTAAATTTTTATCAGTATTTATGAATTTCGCTGTATGCAGGATTTTTATCATAAATAAATTTTTTGAGAAATTAAAAATAAAAAAAAATTCATATGGATCAACATTTCTGGCGGTCCCTGTATAAACATAAGAAATCTAAGATAAAAACATTGTAATAATTATAAATAAACATTATAAACTATATTGTGTGATTTTTATTAAATATACCTATATTTTATATAAATTTTGTATGCTTACTAATCTTTACATAACGCAAAAATCTATAAAAATGTATTACCTAGATAGTTTATTTGACTTTTCTTTAATACTTCATTGGAAGTAACCTATAAAACATTATTTATTACTTATATCTTTCTAAAAATGCTTCGTTAGAAGTTTAACAAACATAAAACATAAAAGTTTTTTGCTAAATCAGGTAAAACTTAACCTCATCTAAACTTATAATAACTAAGTGTTTGATTTTGTTTTTCCTCTCTGATAAATAACTCTGCAAAAGAAAAGAGAGCAATAAGTTAATAAACTTACAATAGTAGTGGAGCCCAAGAGGAGAATTTCGAGATTTACTACAGCACGGCAAGTTAATAAACCGGAGGCATGATACAACAAATACACAAGGTAGGATCCTGCGCAGGACGTTTATCACGTGACCACCGTCTCTGACGTAGTACTGTGACTAAAGCCAAATTGTATATTGTCAAAGGTTGTCAACGGTTTAAAATTATTACATTTTTTCGGTAAATGATGACGTCATAAACGTCGCGTGTTCAACCGTTTTTGAAAACAGGTCGGAGAACGCTGCAAAGAAGTGAGATCCCCTAAAAGAGACAGATATTAAGTAATCTGGCGGCTGTTGTAGTTGTGGATGTTACAAATACAAAAAAGATTATTCATAAAATAAATGAAGAAAGGAAAAATAATTTTAAATAACTAAAAAATTAAGTACCTCGCGAGCAACAAGCAACAGGAAAAGTAAGGTTAAAAATTATCAGCTGATACATAGGTTTAAAAACATCGTTTTTTTACTATATTTATAAAGACGTCATTTTTAAATACGGTTTAAACCATCTGTTAAACCGTCGACAATAAAAAATTTGCCTTAAATTTATAAACAAAGTTGAAACTATACGTTTGTTTTCCGTTTTTAACTGTTTGGCGATTTGCTTTGCTTTTTGGCAGGTTTGTGACTTTAAAACTAGTTGTGTATAAGATAATTTATTATTAGATGCTTTAAACAGTAGTTTATTTAGTAAGTTTCGCTTATGCTTATATTAACATTTTAAGCTTGTTAACATCAAATATTATTTTCTTCGATTAACAGTGATATTATTCTAAAAGATATTTCTCCATACTCGTCCTCATATTTAAAAAAATGAACAAAATTCACAAACATTGCAGGCTTTCTTAGGACCTAAATTTAAATATCGCGCCGAAAAAGTCACAATTCTACGTCATGCGCAAAGTGAACCAATTTGGAATCGCTGTTGATCATCCTTTTTTGTAATCTTTGTATCATGACCGAAGGATACCTAGTACCCGGTTAAGTATCTCCACCAAATGTGATCTTCATATAGAGGGTCCATCGTAAAAAACAAAAATATATCCATCGAAATTTAGAGCGCGTCAGATTAAGATAAGGTGAGTGTGTGGTAAACAGTGTATATATTGCAGGTTATGGTTATCTTAGGCAAATGGCTTCTGCCTAGGCAAATGCCTTTTGCCTTGGGAAATGACTTTATGAAAATATTTTATTTAAAAGCCATTTGCCTGGGTAAATGTATTTGCCGTAGTCCTAGTAAAGCAAATTATTGTAATATATTTGATAAAACATTAGGCATACAGTGTGTCTTGCAGACTACAGTAAAAAGCATAGACACATATAATTTGATTGGTTCGAAACGACGGTCATGCAGAACTGTCACATTGGGGCGTTCATGATAAGTTATGGTTAGCTAAATCTTTCTTTTTTATTTACTTTATTAAAAAATTAAAAAAAAGAGATTTAACCAACCAGAATGAACCACGAACCCCTCCCCAATGTGACAGTTTTGTATGACCGTCTAGTTATGCAAATATTTCTATATCCGATTAAGGAATCTTGGTTCTTGGGTTGGGACCGCGTCAAATTAGAATCGCTTTGCCATCGAGTACACAAGACATCTTCAGGGATCTGTACTCTGCGAGAATGAAACACTAAATCATTTAGTTTTACTCTTTACTTAAATTCACTTTTACTGCCTAATTCTTATGATTCTTTCTAATCTTTCTGATCCCCTTTCTTGTGTTATTTTGTGTTTATATACAAAGTTGAACTTGGTCACTTGATGATTAAACACGTACTCTCGGCCCTACACGTTTATTTTTTGACCCTAAAACTGTTAGTTTCTTGACAACAACCTGGTAGGTTTTGTTAGTTTAATTGTTCTAATTTTAGAGAGTGGTTTTTTAAGGCACGGCGGTTTTGCTCAATTTTAAGAAAAAACCACCGATCGACGGTTCCTTATATCCACGTATATGAAAACCGCCGAAAATTATAATTAATTCGTTATTACTAGCGGTTTTTACTTATTTTATTGATAGAAGCGGCCGTCCGGCGGATTTGCTTATAAAAACTATTAAAACTGCGGAACAGTAGTTAAAGTTAACTAAGCTTGAAGAATTATTTGTTTAATTGGTTATTATTATTTTTATTATTGATTAAAAAACAAAAATGAAACTGGTAGATACGTTTGACACCTATGAAGATTTTGTCAAAGCTCTTTATAAGTTAAAAAATATGTTTTAGAAAAAAAAGCCAGAAGTAATTTAGAGCAAGTATTACTAATTAAAGTATGCATGTTTTGAGTCTTTCTTCTGCGTGTTTGAAATTATTGAAGATATTCCAGGTACTGGTACTAGAAAAATTGGGAATGAAGTGCGGCTCTGTCAGGCTAGTTAATGGAGGGTACTAAGAGAAGAACAACTCTACCCGTTTCATTTACAAAAGTGCAGGCTCTTTATGACGATGATCGGCCGAGACGATTGGAAATCTGCACTCAGATCCTAGCTAAGTATGAACACGATAATTGATTAATTGGCCTCGTATTATTCACTAACGAAGCTGGTTTTACTCGTGATGGCATAACAAATCTACACAACATCCACACATATGCTTCCGAGAACCCAAACAATGTGGTAGAAACGAAACATTAGCGTAGATTTTCACTGAATGTGTGGGCAGGGATAATAGGAGATTGCCTTATTGGTCCTCATTTCTTTGATGGCCTATTAACCGGTGACGTATACTTAGATTTTATCCTTAATCATCTCTTATTGTATCTGGAAGATGTGCCATTGAAAGTAAGGGCCAACATGTGAATCCTCCAAGACGGAGCTCCACCCCACTTTAGTATAAGTGTCCGGCAGTATTTGAATGCAACTTATCCTGAGCAATGGATAGGACGAAGTGGACCATTGGCATGGACAGCGAGGTCACCAGACTTTAATCCTATGGATTTTTTCTTTTGGGGTTATTTAAAACAATTGGTGTACGATACTCCAGTAATCAACGTCGAGGATCTTCGCTTCAGGATAATTGAAAAGTGACAAATTATTAAAGAAACACCAGGAATTTTTCATCGAGTTAGACGACATTTTTTTGAAGAGTCTTAGGAAATGTATTGAAGAAAATGAGGGACATTTTGAGAATATTTTTTAGTTTTTTTAGTACTGTTTCATTAATATTTAGCAATTAAATGTATATCGCAATAATCCATATATGAATATTTACTGATTAGCCATAATCTATTTAAATTAATAAATTAAATAGTTTAAAAGGCTTATTTTATTTTACACCAACAGCTATAGTATAATTTGAACGCTATTTACTTGGTAGTTGGTGATAATAAAATGAGAAAAGGAAATTTACCACTTACTTTTTAGGGTAATTTACGTCTAAACCGTTGGATGAAGCGATATAAATAAAGAGCACCTTTTTAAAGGCCAGAACATCAGTCTTTCAGAAAACATGCCAAAAACTACTGTATGTGTCAACTCTAAAAAATTATAACAAAAAAACAATTTTCAATGTAGGTAAAGTGCCCTCTAGCGGTAAACAATCAATGTGGATTGTTACTAGAATGACGAAACGCAAACGATTTAGTCTAGGTTTTAAATATTAGTCAAATCGGTTTTTCTGTAAGCGAGTGATTCAAAAAACAAAAATAAAATAAAATCTTGAACTTTGACGGCGTGCAACTCGAAAACAAATGACATTTTGAAAAAAATATATGAAGCTCTACCCTTATTTTGTCAAGTAGAATCACCCTCCTAAGTTTAGTGGTCGATTTTTAAGTCACCCTGTATATTTACCCTTAAGTTTGCAAACAATTTTTTCACTCTAATTTTGCATAGTAATCTTTAGAAATTACTTTGAGCAGAAATAATTTTCAGGAATCCTAACATGCAAAATCAATATTTACTTAAATAAATTTAATATAACCCGTATAACACGAGCTATACCTAATCTTTTAATCTACCTCCATGCGTAATTTCAACAGAGAGTGGAAAGTTCGTTTTATATTCTAGAGTAATGAAACAGCACACTTGCATTTTAAACTTCTTTGCTTGAATTAAAATGTTATGATATTTTATGTTTACTTTTTTAATCGCCATTTTGAGTCCCTAACCCTTAACCACAGAGATCCGGTCAAATTGACCGGTCGTCTGTGGTTGCGTTCCAGAAACGACACCTCTCTGTTTAAGGGTTAAATCTTTCTAAGTACTATGAGGGCTACTACTTATATTTCAAGCCTGATAAAGAAAAATTAACTTGTCATAAAAACTGTTTTTTTTTGTATTTTAAAATATTCTCCTTTAAGATTCATACAAACTTTTAAATTCGTTCGGACCCCTTGTTAAACTATTTTTTCTACTCTAATTAAGATACTTCCAAAACCTGGTTTTTTAAATCCTTAACAGCTTCTTCTGCCGACGAAAATCGCTGTCCATGCACCTTATTCTTGACGGTCAGAAACAAAAGAAAGTCATTTGGTGTCAAATCAGGACTGTACGGCGGAGGATGGCCCATTAATTCGATTTTTTTAAGCGATCAAATAGTCGTTGTGACACGAGATTTTAACAGATGGCGTTGTCATGATGAAGAATAAGCGACTCGCGTTTGTTTCTCCTGATTTCACCAAATACTTTGGGTAAACAAATGGTGGTGTACCATTGAGAATTGTCCGTCTTTCGTGTATCTCACGGTGATGTTTTTTGCTATTTTATTGATTTTGTGCCATTTTTTTGATTATTTGAGGAAATATTTGCAAAATACGCTGCAGATTCGAATTAGGAAAATTAAATTACATAAAAACAATTTTCATGGGTTTTTACAATTTGCTTAAATTTAAAAAGGCTTATAATTTAGGTTCCCTTAAAATTTGCATTTAACAGCTTAAAATGCATAAAAACTTTGCTTGGTTCCAGATTCACAAACTATTTTTATTACTAAAATATACAATTTTCGCTTTATCTGACAGTTTTTAAAATGTAACTTAAAATTAGCAGGTGTAAGGACTAAGCTGAGTTGAAATTCGGATTCAGCGAGTCAAAAACATGCTGCAGATGGGTCACGTCCGGTGTGGAGAAAACTTTTTTTTCTGTGCTGGTGTTATATTAAGATATAGGGTGTAACATAACTAATGACTTTAATTTTAAGAGATGCTTCATTGTTATTTTTTAAGTAAAAAAGTTTTGTAAACATATGTCTGAAAACGCTTTGTTTTCGAGATACGAGATTCGAGTTAAAGGTAAAAAAATAGGTATTTTTAAATATCTTAAAACCGCTTAAACTGATTTAGATTAAATTTATTACACTTATTTAATTTAATAGAGCGCATGTAAAACTCTACCTAGATTAAGTGTATTGGGTTCAGTGGCGTCTCAGACACCAAAGTCAATATTATTTTTAAAAAGTACGCCACTGACTTAACAAAATGTTTTTTTTCCTTTTCTGCAATTAAAAATGCAACTTTTTATATTTTCTTTTTAATCTTATTTCGTATCTTGCTTCGTTTTCGAGAAAAAAAGCCACTCTAATTTCCCATAAACAGTATCCATAGGCAACACTAAAAACCGAAATAAAAATAAGCAATTATTTACCTTAAAATAAATTAGCACTGGTGTATTTTATCAAACATCGTCATTTTCCTCATTTACTAAGATCAAAATTGTTTATTTCTTTAATTAAGATTTTATTTTATGCCGTTAATGGGTACTTTTGGTGTCATTTAAGGTAACTTTTTTTTAAAAAAACGATGCAAGATACCAAAGAAAAAAATTGTTTTCTGAACCCTTGAACTATATTCTTAGTGTAAATTCTTGGGATTTTGGTTCAAATTGAAAATTAAAAGATGTCTTTAGATTTTCATTTTATTAATTTTACAGACGTTTCGGCACTTGGCCTTCATCAGTGTATTTATCTAAAAACTAATATGACAACAGTTACGTATTACATTATTTAATATTGTTGGTTTTCTTTTTTTTATCTTAAATTTACATTTACAATACAAATATGGTTTTATTGGCTTACCTTGATAAGGAAATTAGTCCAAATTACATATGTCACACTTTAAAAACATTAACCTATACACGTAACACAGAAATACAAACATTTTAAAATATTAGACGTGCACAGTTAAGACTTCTTATTGATACTGATAGGCAAGAAGTTTCTTTGGTATTTAGGTAGAAAGATAAGATTTCAAAGAAGAGTTTTTATTATTATTATTATATGCGAAAATATTTTTTTCCCTTTTCTTGGTGTTTGTTGTTTTATATAAGAATAACAGGAAACAATGCAAAACATTTTTAATTTATTAAAGATTTTTAATTAATGACATTGTAGTAACACTGGCTTAATTTTTTTATATCTGTTTTATCATTTATGGAGTGTGTGTGTTTTTTATATAGAGCATTTCTAAAAATTCCCTTTTCTTGTGATTGGGTTCTGTTTTTAAAATTTTAGTATCGTTATAATTAAAGGTATGCTTTTTTCACATTCATGTTTCGTTAATGCCGTTTTGTTTTTCTTGTCGTATTTATGACCATTTAACCGGTTTTTAAGATATTGTGTAGTTTGGCCGATATAAACACCAGGGCAATTGTTACACGGTATTTGCTATATAGTGTGTGTCTTTTGATGTTTAGGAGTTTTGGTTTTAAGTGTGCTAAAAAATTTTTTTGGAAAACGTTGTGACTTTTGTGGCAAATGTCATATAATATTATATATATATATATATATATATATATATATATATATATATATATATATATATATATATATATATATATATATATATATATATATATATATATATATATATATATATATATATATATATATATATATATATATATTAAAAAATATTTAAAAAATACTGCCTTTTTAAATACTTCAACGCTCTGTATCTTGTAAATAAAGCATCTCCATACCTCCATACCAGTGGGGTAGCTACTATGGGGCTAAGGCAGTGCCCCAGGGCCCCAAGCATAGGGGTAGTTTTTTGCTTGTCAATTTTTTTTTTGGTCTTGGTTAGTATGAAAAAGATAGATAAAGATAGTGGCAAGTAAAAGAAAGTGAAAATCTATTGAGGACCTTTTTTTTCTCTTCAAATTTTTAGGGGATTCACTTAACTTTTTTGCCCCAGGGCCCCTGCTGCCATAGCTACGCCCCTGCTCCAGACATATGTTTATATGAACTTTTTTACTTGAAAAATTAAAAGGAATTATTTCTTAAAATTATTGATAACTTAATTAGTAAAGTAATAATAAAAAAAAACATAAATTTTTAAATTAACCTAGAAAACGAAGTTCTAACCTGTCCCTGTTTATTATTATTATAATAAAGTCGGCATGGAAATTTAATGTTTATTAAGAGCACACTTGGGGGAAAATCTGGAAAAGGTATGTGTTTGCGTTGCGTTCAGTTACGTAAAACGTAAAGTTTATTGGTTTGGAAAAACATAGGGGCACGAAAGTTTATGCTTAGGTGACTTAATAAATTTAGTTAATTTGTGGTTTTCGGTAAAATTTATTAAGTATTTTAAACATTTATTTATACAGGGTGTTTTTAACTACGGTACGAAACTTAAGGGGTAATTTTTTAGGTATTTTTATAAAAAAAATGTTTTTATAAACATATGTCCGGACTTGTTCCATTTATAAGATATAGGACGTTTTTAAAAAACGTCGGTATTTTTAATATCTTAAGAATCCTTTAAGCGATCTAAATAAAATTTAATATACCTATTTAATGTGATAAAGCGCTTGTAAAGCTTTGCCTGGAATAAGATTATTGGGCCCAGTGGCGTCTCAATGGGCACCACAGCCAATATTATTGAGGGGAAAAAGTACGCCACTGACTTATTATGAATTTTTTATATTATTTTACTAATTAAACAATTAAAAATCCAAGTTTTTGGTCCATTGTATTTTTTCATATCTAGCTTCATTTTTGAAAAAAACATAAATACCGATTTAATTTCTTCTAAAAGTACTCATACAAATCATGCTATTAAAATCAAAAATTATAAATCAGACAATTATTTACTTTAAAATAAATAGGCAGTCGTTAATTATATCAAAAATCGTTTTTTTTCCTTATTAACTAAGGTCTAAAATTGTTAATTTTTATGGCTTCTTTTAAGAATGACCGGAACAAAGCAAGATACAGAGAAAATGCTGAAAACAAACAAGTTACGTCTTTTATTACTTAATCTGAAAAATCATAAAAACTTGATAAAAAGTCATTGGTGTAGATTTTTTCTAATAATATTGGCGGTATAGTCCACTGAGACGCCACGGGTCCCAGTGATCTTAATTTAAGTAGAGCTTCACAAGCACCTTAGTGCATTAAATAGGTGTACCGATATTCATGCAAATCGGTTTAAGGGTTTTTAAAATATTTAAAAAAGACCGACTTTTTTAAAACTTTAACGCCTTGTATTTAAAAAAATGGGAAAAGTTTGGACCTATGCATTAAGGAATTTTTATTAAAATAAAAAAACATAAAAAATCACTCCCCTAGCTTTCGTACCGTTGGGAAACATCCTGTATATTTTTAAAATAAATTAAGTTCAAGTAAAATTTTTAATGACATTTTTTTACCTGTATCACAGTTGAGCGGTAATATTTTTACTGATCTGGATAGTTACGTTATGCCGCTTATACAAGGTGTTACAAATTCTGAATGCACCATTAGGATCTAGGGAATGGTAAGAGATACAGGGTTGGTTAAATTAAAGCAAAGTTGCGCACTTTTCGCCTTAAAATTTGCAGCTGTTCCGAAATTATTCGAAAAAAAAAAACGTTATTTTACAGAAACAGTTTATATTTTCTTTTCAATTTATTTAAAGAAATAGTTTAAAAGAAACGGCACACATTGTCCCTTTTTTTGTTCTGGTTAGTCTAATAAAGGGTGATTCAAATTGAATTTCCACATTACAAATAAATATTTTTTGGAATGCCACTGAATTTGTCGAAGACAACATAACATTTCTAGGGACAAAAGATAAATAAAACACTCAGAAAGCAATAGTCGACGCAATAGTCGACTAAACAACGGGTTAAAATTATTCAAGCCTATTATGAAAACGGCCAATCAAGGAATGATTTTCGTGCTTTACCTGATTTTTTACGCACAAAATGGGTCTTGTGGGATTGGAAAATCCAAGACAGATTGTGAAAATAAAAATGCATCCTTAAAGGTGACTATTTAATGTGCCTTTTGGTCCGGAGGATTAATTAGTCTACTTTTTTTCGAGTATAATGGCGTTCGCTATCGAAACCTGACGGAGTAATGACGAATAAGACGGAGTAGTCGAAAATTTCTGGAAACGGATTACGTTATGCCACATGAGCCACGGAGGTCATTTACCTAATATTGTCGGTCACGCCTAATTGAAATGAACTACTCTCAATGGAAAAATAAATAATTTTTAATAATTTTTTATTTCTCCTTTTTTTAATATTTTTAATAAGAAAACTTAATTTAAACCACCCTTTTCAACCTACATTTTAAGTTTATTTTGTAATAAAATTTTATAAAATAGTACTTTCATAAATTAAGGATGTTGTAAATAACTACAAGTTAGACCTTAAAATAGATTTAATAAATATCATACGCTTGCTTTGTTCGACCAACGAAGAAACTTACAAGAATAAAACAAAAATGTTTTATTTTTAAACTAACAGAAATAAGGCATCTAAGAAATTTTTAAATTCAAGAACAAAACTTTTCAGCTTTCAGATGCCGTCAAAAAGCAATAGGAAAAGACATTTTTAACAAAGAAACAAAGCTATGAAAGAACTATAAAACCTATTTTTATTTGTTTTCAACATTGTTCACATTGAACAACAAGCATTGTGTTTAAATGTCTATTTATTTACTTTATGTGTGTGTGTAACATATATGACTGTTTTATTAAAGGCGTTTGTAATATATTTTTGTAACATAAGTATAGGTTAAACATATGTTGTTAAAACATAATATCAATATACAGTGTAAGGCTTTCGCGGCCATCTGTTGCTAAACTGATGTTTTTGGGCTATTCGGCCATCGTTATAGATTTTGTATCCTTGACGTTTCGCCAGCAAGAGTGGTTGGCATCCTCAGAAGGTTCCTAGTAGACTACTTGTCTACTACTGTATCTACAGTAGTATGCAAACATGAGGTTGCTAAAAAAATTAAGTCAAGGCTATGACCAATTAAAAAAAGTTAGTTTTAAAATTTCTCAGTGACCCTGTATTATGTCAATTTTTATTTTATTTATAGTATATTTTATTTCTTTGATTTTATAAATAAAGCTGAGGTAATTTTTTTAATTTTAAACTTTAATGATGTTCTTTTGGTATATTCTGTATTATTTAAAAATATATATTTATATAGCTAGCATAAGTACGTATTTAAAAATATAGAGGTTGCCATTTAACAAGGTGTGCCAAAAAATTTTATGTTATTTTTAAAATTAAATTTGGCCTTGACCTAATATTTTTAGGCAACCCTATGGCGATACCTTTGTTTAAATACTATCTTTAATATAAAAGAGTTTTTATCCAAAATACAGATGGGTGAAGGTCGCCTCCTATTCGAATCTCGTACTATTACTTTTTATCCAAAAATTATGTAAACAGAATATTTTATTGTATTATATTGTAATGTTTTAGCTGTTACCATAAGTCAAAATAAATAGTTTGTAGTAAGCAACATTTATTTTAATTTTAAATTGGGTTATCCTGTAGGACTGTTTAAATAACCTTAGCTATTAAATCTAATTAAAAGGTCAAAAGGAAAATTTGAAAAAGTACCCTAGACTGTTATGGCTTTTATTATAGGGTAAAACCATCTTTAATAAGCTTGTGTTTGCATAATGTTTTAGGGTCACTTGTACCACCCTGTAGATACTGTCTGAAAGTGGTTGACAATGATTTAATGTAATTCCTAAAGCAATTGTGTATTTGGTAGCTTAAGGAGCTAGATTTAGTTTAAACTTGAAAACCAACAGAGATAGTACTGCCCAAAACGTTGTGTAAATAAGTTCGAAATTCTTCTTTTACTACCCTGTAGATAAGTTTTGGGACAGCAAAATTTAAAACCCGGTTCTAAATAACCCAAAATATAATCTTCTATTTATTTATTTTAAAGTATTTATTTAAAGTAAACCAATGTAGTGTACTTTTTACTATCCTCCAGTGACGCCAGTTTAGACCGCCCGGAATCCAAAATATTATCGGTGACCCTCCCAAATTTTTGTGAAAATAGCCTAGTCGAAATAAGACCCTTACATACTACAGTCTTATAGAATTGTACCAATGACGGTTTTCAATGCAAGTATTGCGGTGTACTCTTCCAAATACTGCTAATTTTTTTTGTTGTAAGCATTAAATATATGATGAACATTAGACTAATTCAAAAAAAAATGACTATTGTTTTTTTCTAAATCTATATAATATCCGAAATCCGAAAAAATTAAAAAACAATTCTGTAAAATTCTAATTAATAATAATATAAATGTTAAAGGGTGCCGCATAATACATTTTAATTTTCCATACATGATTAACACGAGAAAGCTTGTTTTTTACAATTTAGGATTCTATAACTTTGTAATGGTTTATTAAAAATGCTGAACCTAATCTTTTTTTTAATAAAATTAAACGCTGCACAAATAAAAACTTTTTTTTGACTATTTAACTTTAAAATATAATTTTTAATATTTTTTTTTCCAATTTATTCAAAAAATTGCAAAATTTTTAAATTTGTTGTATTCCTCAATTAAAGGATCTGTAAGATAAAAAAACACAACAAATTTTGAAAATTTTTCAAAATTCTAGAGCTTTGTCAAAAAATTGAAAAAAAGTCAGTTTGTTAAAATACTACAGAACAGCTATTTTGTAGAGCGTTCAATTTTATACAAAGGAATAATTTGGTCTAGCCCTTTTGATAAACCTAAAAACTGTTACTGATATGTGGTATATGATATAATTTTGATTAAAAAAAAAAAAACATACCTATGTTAATCATACAAGGAATTAAAATGTTTTCTGCGGCACCTCTTAGCATTAATAATAGAAGCTGTGGCTTTTACAGGACTTTTTAAATTATTTTTAACACTAGTTTTAATATAATTAAGATCTGTTATGCTGTGTGTAGCACAAAATAAAACTTTAAAAATTTAAATAAATTAAATAAATATAAACAACTTAACAAATAAATTACCAACGACCATTAGTACTGTTATATCATAATATTTTTTGATTGTCGCACGTCCTAAGTTTTATTATTTAATACACCAGCTAGTTTTCTTTTTATACTTTACGTTAAGTTAAATAAACACATTTAACAATTACACTTAACACCAAAAACTTTATGTGTTATATTAAAAACGTTAAACGAACTTTGGTGACGTTAATGCAGACATAAAAAATTATTTTGTCCAGACATGTTGCATCTAACGGTCAAATGTGTAAACCTATAAAGTTTTTATTTATTTTACTTGAAGACACCGAGCAGCAAAAAGAAAAATAAAATATTTTAATATATAGTTTACACTTAAATACCTGTTTGCAGTGGATTTCATTACATAATTTAGAATAATACCAAAAAAGATATAATAAAGCATATTAGCTACTACAATTACAAGTAGCTCATCATACACAAATAAATTACTGTATTCCTATACCGGGTGACACACTCTGTTACCCCCATAATTTTTAAGAAGGACTAATAAAAATTTTACTGTAATATTATCACAAAAATTGACATTCT
Source organism: Listronotus bonariensis (assembly GCA_014170235.1). Classification (NCBI taxonomy): domain Eukaryota; kingdom Metazoa; phylum Arthropoda; class Insecta; order Coleoptera; family Curculionidae; genus Listronotus; species Listronotus bonariensis. The sequence goes on along the minus strand of JACEGR010002460.1, from coordinate 55,843 downwards.
TTGACATTATCGCAATCTCGAAATCACTTCCAGTTTAACCGGAAGAACCATCAACTTTTCTATTTTAAATAGTACCTACCTTTTTTAACACGCTTTGTTAACTTGGGTTGTAACTATCTCTCCATCTATCTATCCATCTATCTATCTATGTAACGGAATCTTTGAGCTTAATTTTTACCAACTTCCAGCTATTCAATTTCTTTGAAACTTTGCACACGTAACAAGGACCGATGACAATGCAATAATTTAAAAACAGTATCCCGTTATATTTCCAGCATTTTCCAGGAAAACCGGAAAAGTGAAAAATCGTACGCTCTGGCGGATGCGCCAGATTAGACAATTGAATAATCGAACTTGACAACATTTGCCGACGGGTTGGGGACCAGGGGCTCAATTCTGGGGCTCAATTCTGCTAAATTGAACTCATTCGTTCGCTGAACGTATTCGTTCCGGGAGCGTATAACCTTCATCTCTTTTTAAAGAAACGAATAACCTTCACTTGTTTTTTAAAACAGGCGGTCATAAAACAGAAATCTGTAGTACCATCTGACATGTGACAAAATTCAAAGTCATAACATAACCTAAAATTCCTTTAAAGTGAAATTAAAGTTGAAAAAATCAGTTAACTAAGCTATTAAAAACAAAGTATACACTTTAGTTGAAATACAAGAAGCAAAGAAATAATTAAGATGGTCCTCCGCAGCCAGAATAATCATTCGTAAGCAAAATAGTTCCTAAATCACATAATCTATAACCAAAAAGGTTCGTGAAGCGATCTCCAGCAGCTCCGTCGGCGCAAAACCGCAAAAAGTGCGTGAAAGCGTTAGCCTGAAGCTCATTTGGAGTAAAATGAATATGTCAGTGTCAGTTGTCAAAATATAGATTGAAAAGAAAAACTATGAAAAATTACTTATTGCTTTGGAAAAGTAACTAACAAGTTATTGCATATAACTTTTATACCATCTTCCATTTATACTTTCTAAAGAAGGCCCTTATTGAGTGTTAGGTACTTGTACCGAATGTTAGATTAGGACAAAGACTGGAAATGGAGATTAGCAAACTACATTAAAATATCACTTAAGGTAAGTAAACTAAAGTAAACTCATATTTAGAAAAAAAAACATTTATGGTAAATTTCTTTTTAGTTTAAAAAGGTAATATTTTAAAAAATATTTGTCTTATTTATGCAAATTGGGTAATTGTCTCGAAAGTTGGAGCAACCCCCATTTTGACCAAATTTGTTTTTAATTGACTTTTTTCAATTTTATAATAAAAGGTGTAAAATACATAGAAATAGGGAGTTTTAAAAGGTGAAAATTATGTGGCCACTTTAGCTTTAAATCAAGCATGCATGGCGAAGAAATTTTTAGTGAATAAACTGGAGCATTTATTTTAAAAAACTAATTGATATATCGAACTAAAAAATGAAAAATAAATAATAGTTTAAAAAAACTAAAAAAACACGCTTTTATATGCAACCGAACTAAAAATTAGAAAATAATTTTTATTACAAAGAGTTTGTCAGTCATTTCAGAGTAAAAAGCGTGGGGTGCATTTTACTATTTTTTCATAACTTTTCCCTCATAGATATTTGCAAATAGAATAATTATAACATTTAATATATTAAGCACCCCACGCTTTTTACTCTGAAATGACTGACAAACTCTTTGTAATAAAAAATTATTTTCTAATTTTTAGTTCGGTTGCATATAAAAGCGTGTTTTTTAGTTTTTTAAACTATTATTTTTTACTATATCTGTAGTCTGTAAAAAATTCCCTTTTAAATGATATACCATACAGGGTGTTTTTGCGGCTAGTGAAGATTCTTAAAGAAAATCAAGTGCCGCCATTATTTCTGCTTTGAATGCATTTTTTGCTAAGTAGGCTTTAAAAACAAAAGAATGGCTTATTTTACTTTTACAGTAGTTGCTTGTTTTCTTTAATAAATTACTAAGATTGTGAAATTTTAGTTTTTAATGTAATTAATGAGAGAAAATTCAAAATTTAAGAAACATTTTAAATGAAAACACCCCTACTTTATTTTATTTTTAAATTTTACACTAAAAATTTTTTGTAATGACGTATCACAACAAATTGTTTTTTTAAGATGGTGGCCATAGATTATTTTTATTGACGACATCGACATTTGAATATCGGAATTCTTTAATTAATAATCTATGTTGCCATCTTAAAAATAAACAATATGTTGTAATACGTCATTGGAAAGAGATTTTAGTAAAGAATAAAAAATAGGGGTGTCTTAAAATCTTTGTCAAATTTTAATAAAATGACGAAATCTAAGTAATTTGTTAAAGAAAATGGACATATCACTACCTGTAAAAGTAAAATAAGCCATTCTTCTATTTTTACAGCCTACTTAGCAAAAAAAAATGTATTCAAAACAGAAATAAGGGCGTCACTTTATTATCTTTAAAAATTTTCTTTGGCAGCCATTTTGAAAAAAAAACCACCCTGTATTATATATCATTGAAAAAGGAATTTTGTACAGAATAAAAATATATAAAAAAAGTAGGTTCTTGTATTTAAAATAAAAAGTTAATGGTACTTCCGGTTAAACCGGTAGTGATTTCGCGGTTTTGATAATGCCAAAAAATGTCAATTTTTGTAATTTTAATACTGTACAATTTTTATTGGTCTCTCTTTAAAACCACAAAAAAATTGGAGGGGTAACAACATTCTGTGTCATCCGGTATATCGAGGGTTTCCTGGCAGAAGGGCGTATCCACATAATTTGTGATTTTCTTTTATTTAAGAACATAGGACCTGGCATGTTCGAATTGTAACAAATGTTGATATATCACAAAAAGAGTGCAATAATTGGCTACTCTGGAATACGGTATTCTGGTATGTCAAACAAATCGCTATAAGCGTCAAATTTTGCGAGTAAAAAGAAAATTACCAATTATGTAAATACGCCCCCTTCTGGCAGAAAACCATCGATATTTATTGGTTGCACCACGACTTAAACACAAATATCTTAATAACAGTAAATAAAAGAAATTATTAGAAAGTAAACTTTTCTTTGTAAAAAATATATAGAAAAGTTTATTAATGCCCTCAGATGGTACTTATGGAAAAGCAGAAAAGAGTTGCAAAAAAAAGTAATGTAGTTGGCACTTCCTGGTTAGCACATAAAATCAACATCGAATTTAAATTTTTCCTTTTAAAAACTCCTAAATACCAATGCTTTTTTTTGACATCAAAATGTATAAAAATATTTAGAATTATTTATTTTTTACCGAAAATCCTGTATTATGTACTAGTTGTATGCCAAAGTATTTTAAAATTTCCAGTTAAAAATTATTAAAAACTAATTTGTATTTGTTTTCATAATATTTCTATATCCAGTTTTTTACAAAAGTTTCAGTAAATCATAAATAGGAAGCAACATCGCCACAAGTGCCATAATAAAATGGCGTACTATACAAACAGGTTCACGCTACTAGAAACATACACTGGGAACTCATGAATTTACTACTGTCCGCTTCGATACTTACCCCGCATTTGCAAAAAGGGTCGCAAGGTATAAAACTTGCAAAAACGCAATGATGCAATAAAATTGTGTAATGTTTTTATTACAAACTGCGATCTCGTTCGGTTAGTCATGCGAATACGTTTATCAGTCCAATAGCGGACAGTAGTACATTTATCAGTGCCCAGCTATGTTTCTAGTAGTGTGGATCTGTCTGTATTCAAAATTTTATTCTGAATGCGATTCTGTAAACAAAAATAGGGGTTACAATTTCAAAAGAAAAGAAACCATAATTTTTTCCGGGACGAATTGTGACATAAGCGTTTAAAACCCTGCAACTTTTATAAAAAAAAACTTTTGTTATATCTTATTAAACAACAAAAATATTTTACATTCTTGGATTTTCGGGCCACCCTGTATGAGTTTTTAACTGTTTCAAAAAACCAGTTAGATATGCATCAAAATATTTGTAACTGACGAAATTTTTAATAATTTGATAGCATAATTATAAAATCGTAGTTAAATTTAATTTTCTTGACATAAATTATATTTAAAAATATGGTAAACGGTTTTTTTGTATTAAAAGCTAACAAATAATTTGGTTAGTCCCAGGTGCCAGATCGTACCAATATTTTCATTAATTTGGGGTATTGATCGGAGAAATAATTAAATCGTTGGGCATAGCGTATCCAGAGTAAGTAATAGGACAGAGATCTCACGTGCTTAACGATTTAATTATTTATCTAATTAATCCCCCAGATTAATGAGAAGATGGTGCAATCTGGTAGCTAGAACTTACGGAATTATTTTTTAGTTTGTAATATAGAATAAACCCGTTTAACATATTTTTTTATATATTTAATTTGTTTTAAAGTTTTTAATTTTGTTGCTAGTTCATACTTCTTATTTTATTAGGTTTATTTAATGTGCCACTATAACTAACCAAAACTAATCAACCATTTTAATATTTGTCTAGTCAATACCCCAGACTAAAGAAAAGATTAGTGCAAACTGGTAGCTAGAAGTTACCAAATTATTTTTTAGCTTTTAGTATATAACCTTCATTATTATTGAGTGTAATAAAACCGTTTCCCTTATTTTTTTATGTAATGTATTTTCAAGTTTTAGTTTTGTTGTTATGCATTCTATAATACTGAGTTAATTTATTTTAGAATAGGGAATTTTCTACTAATCCAGATATTTTTAGATACCCTTATTGACGTAGTTGTGTAAAATGTGTAATTCGTCATTTTGTGGCAGGTGCCATCCTATTTTTTTATACAGGGTGTTTCTAAATAAATGCAAAAAAATAAGAAGGTGATTTTCCACCAAAATTTAAGAAAAAACTTTATATGAGCATATGTTCTAAGCGTCTTGGTTTTTGAACTGCGAGGTAATAAAATTTTGTAAAAAATATTGTTTTTTTATTATAACTTTTATACTCATTTATATATATTATTAAAAAATTTGGCAAACGTACCCTTTGCACCAGAAGACATTTTTTGGCATACAAGAAAAAAAAGTTTGTACCAGTGTCGAGGGGTTTGAGGTAAATATTTAAAAAAAAATAGTACGCTACTGTTTTTTCTAATAAAAATCTTTTTTTATTCCCTATTTATTTTAGAACAAATTTAATTTCTTTACTTTTGTTTGTTTGATGTACGGTTTTCGCGTAAATCAATAAAAACAATTTTTGGCATGGCTAGTTTGTATTTCTAATACCAATAAAATTCTACAATAAAAATTATTTTTTGGTAGGTACTTATTTTTTAATTAGATAGCAATTTGATTATGCCGAGAAATGGTTTTTATTTATTTACGGAAAAACCGTACGTCAAACAAAAAAACTTAAGGGACCAAATTTGTTCTAAACTAAATGGGGATTGAAAAAAAATGCTTTTGTTTTGGAAAATTGTAGTGGCGCACCATTTTTCCTTTTAAAAAATATTTACCTTAGACCCCTCATGGACGACACTGGAATTTTTTTTTCTTGTATGTCAAAAAATGTCTCTTGGTGCAAAGGGTGCGTCCCCATTTTTTTAAATATCTAAATGGCTATAAAAGTTAATATAGAAAAACAATATTTTTCTAAAAAATTTAACACTCGTAGTTCAAAAACTAAGACGTTTAGGACATATGTTCATATAAAGTTTTTTTTTCTTATTTTTTCATGGAAAATCACCTCCTAAAATTTTTGCATTTTTTTAAAAAGGCCCTGTATATTGAGCTCTATTCTACCATTTAGGAAATTTTATTTGATACCCCTATGTAGGTATTTTTGGAAAAAATAAGTTATTCTCCGGTCTGTGGCGGCGCGGCGGTCATCTTAAATTTTAATTTTTTCATAGTGAGCTCCATTCTACCAATCAAGCCCCTTCACTTAATACCCATATTGAGGTTGTTGTAAAGTAAAGTCCGCCATTTTGTATCGGCGGTCATCTTGGATTTACAATCATAATTTATTGTATTGCTGTCAAGATTAAGAGTGTGTACCAAATTTCAGATCAATATGTCCTCAGAAAGGGGGTCAAATTCTAATTACTAAATTTGGCCCAAACAAATAAATAACAAATAAAATAAATAATAAACAGGTCAAGCCAAGTAAAACCGTTTAAAAACCTAATACACTTAGACTAATGGCAGTGATTTTGAAGAATGTAAATAAATTAAGTTTGGATGGTTCAACTATAAGTATCAGGGTTTTGTTAGAAATGAATGTTTAATATTTATGACCCTTAGTATAATCAAAATTTAAAGTTTTTTGTCCCCATGTTAGTTTTTTTAACTATCTTTTAATAATAAATGTAAACTTAGTAAAAGTTATGCACATTTATAACAGCCCACGTCTCTCTTCTCCTTTACAACTTTTAATAAACACCTTTATTACTTGTTCTTCTTTCCACAAAAACTTCCGTATATCAAAAAAGTTATATGAACTCCGACGACATTATTGCGGCAATTTACAATTATTAAGGTCGGGCTACGAAGCGAAGCGTACGTGAGAAATGTGTAGTTTATTAAATTTTTTAATTATTTTACCTCGAGGCAATGAACAAAAAAAGTGAAAAAAACAAAAGGTTTAGTTCCCAACTTTTAATGCATGTCTGACGCTGGACGTGAAAAATAAAATTAGGTGACAAAATTGTAAGTTTTGTTTTAACTAAACTTCTACTATTTATAAACTTTAGTAGGCATTTGACCCAAAGAGCTTATTACCGATGTCTTACAATAAAATTGTTTAGCTCTTAACTATATCATTTATAAACTTTAGGTCAGGATCCAATATCAGTATCACTGTCAAGATATTCTGTAAAGGATATATGTATACTAAACTAACTACTTTTTTTAATACAGCGTCTTCAATAGTTCTTACCAAATAAATAACTTTTAATTAAAGTTTCTATAAACATATTTCGGACATATGTTCGTTCGTGCTTCGTTTCTGAGATGATGACATTTTTTATTAAGAAAGTCTGTATTTTTATAAATATCTTAAATAATAAACCAAATACAAAAAAATATACGACACTAAAAATTGTATTTTTACTTACCTTATAGGACAAAAATATAAAAATTACATAAAAAGCAGGTGGCGGTAATAATATTGGCGTGGTGCCCATTTAGACGCCACTGGGCCCAATAAAGTAAATCTTGTTAAAGCTTTTCAAGTGCTTTGTTATATCAAACAAACGTATATAAAAAATAATGTTAAAAAAATATTGTGATGTGGAAAAGGCCATTATTTACAATGGACAAAAAGACCATATGGAACTATCTTCTGAAACCATAAGACCAGTGGACAATAACTAACTTGGCATATCTTACTTAGACAACATGGACTAGTTAACTAACCTAATTTAATACGGGCATATAACTTTAACTTTTACATGACTTTACTTCTACTACTTTACACCCAGTATTTTTGGATGTTTCTCTTGCCTATTTTCCAAATTGTGTTGTGTTTAAATAATAAATTTGTTGGTCTTTGTTTTTACAGGATTACACGGTTGACAATGTTATTGTTTAAGTGTAACGATAAAAAATTGTTTAATTTTTGTTAATATATTATATTTTTATATTTTTAATAGTTAGTTAGTTAGGAAAAAAACCATAATGTATATTTTTATTGAGTTCTTGCCATTATGTCCAAAAACCCTAAGAAATGACACTCAGGGTCAGGTTGCGGTGCACCAGGTGCTCGGGGGATCGTTTTTGACGTAAATTTCTGATTCAGCGCCTTAAAAAACCTTCTGTAGACTTTTTGGTTTGTCTTTTTTAATTCTTTTAGGAAAAGCCACGGGGATGACGTTCAGAGCTAGGTTTCGGTGCACTAGGTGTTCGGAGAGTCGTTTTCGACATGAAATTTGGATTTAGCTTCCGGCAAAGCGCATTCACAATGATTTTTGGCTTCTTTCTGGCACTTTCAGAAAATTTCTACGAGATGACGTCCGTGTTCGGGTTATGCTGCACCAAGTGTCCGTGGGTATTCGCCGATACCATATTTTAATCAGCGACCCAAAAACCGCCGGACGCCGAGTTTCTTTCCTTCTTAACATGAATTTTTAAGAGTCCCACGAAGATGACGTTTGTCGGTGTTTCTGAGCTTCAGGTGTTCGAGGGGGTCAATTTAAATATTATAATCATAATCAGCGACCTTAAAACTCTTTGGATACCGGACTTGGGCCAGTTTTGACATTTATTTACAAAGTTATTTAATGTTCCAAAATGAGTCTAAAAAAGCATTTCTTTAATAAATTTGTGACCGCAGCAATGCAACTTTCAGTTTGTATAAGGTAAAAATTAGGTTCAAGTTTTACTTATAACTTTTCGAAGCAAATGCTAAAAACCTAATTCGTCCTGTCCTAAAAATATTCGAACTTTTGCCCTTTTTATTGCTTTATTGCCTCGAATATTGGGTATTTTTCATTATTACGGTGCCGACTAAGAAATTACAGTTAAAGTTCACCAGGATTTTTAAATTTTGTATATCATACGCTATGGTACATTAGCAAAATGGAAAATTACAACAAGCAGTTACAACATTGTTCCATTCTTCCCATTGATTTGGCTGTTAAATACTTCATAGTATTATATAGTTAAATTATGGATAAATCGTGTGATGGTATTCCTAATGGCATAAAATAACAAAATAAAAATATAACTGTTATGATCGCAAAGGGTTTTCTTTTATTTTAAATTTATAGTACTAGCGAGTGTATACAGGTTGTTACTAATTCGATGTATTAGCATTGCTATCTCGGTAATTATAAGAGATAGAGAGTTGCGCATCCTAATGCTGAATAACTGGGGAAAGAGAAATTTAAAAAAGTAAAAACCTATCGAACAATTGTTTTATAAATAATTTCAATTAATTTATTTTTTAATGAAATGTCTGATGATGCTCGAAAGAGCGAAACACGTGTAACGTTTGTCATAGATATCTTATTTGACCGGGACCAAGACTTTGTGTTTGTCTTATACATTTTTTATGGTCTCTAGAAATATTTTTAATTTTTCGATACGACGTTTTGTTCTTTGGCTACTATCATCCTGGCCCGTATTTAAAAAAATGAAGGTGATAATGGTAGCTAAAAAATAAACCTCGTATCGGAAAAATAAAAATATTTTGTTGAAGAGTATTAGAAAGTACCTAAGGAAAGTGCTATTGATTTTTCAAAATAATAAGGAACAGGGCCCTAAAACATAAAATAAATAATTTAATTTTTCAGCTTTTTCCGGATATCTCCGAAAGTAACCGAAATTTTTTATATTTCTCTTTACTAAATTATTTAGCATTAGGATGCGCAACTTTGCCCTAATTTAACCAACTTTCTATCTCTTATAATTACCGAGATAGCAATGCTAATGCATCGAATTTGTTACACTCTGTATAGATATTTTGCCCCTCCTGAAAAGTTAATAAAATGATGGTTACAACGTTTTTAGGGTTAACGCTTCAATTATTGTAAAGTAAGGATTTTATAGGTTTTCGTAAACTACCTGTTAACAACATTATCCACAAAAATTTCAGCATACAAAGAAAGTTTATAAACACGGCAGCAAGTCGTTTAAGACCGGCATGTTATGTCGTTGAGAATGTAATAAAATACGTGACAATGGTTATACTTTAAGGAATTACAGTACATATTGCTTTTTACTTTTGTTAATATTTCACACATAATATTAAATTTTTGCAAAAAGAATTTGGATTTTCCTGAACTTATATTTTTAATTTAAAACATTTTTTTTAAAACAGGCAATATTTGAGTTCCAATAAATTGCATTCTTTTTTAATTAGGTAATATTATTTCTACTACATATTCTTTAAAAAAGACATAGTTTGTCTTAAATAAATAAAATTAGTTAAGTGAAATTTTAGAAAACGTAGTTTAGGAGGAAAACTAAAACATCTTTAAACAAGACAAAGTAATACTGCTATTCTCTACTTAAGGCAAAATTTAATTTTAATTTGGAGTAAAATTCAGGTTCATTTTATAGTCTTTCTGTTAAAGAAAATGACTAAAATAGTATAAAATAATAAATACGGAAATGGCAGCTATTATTTGAAAGTGTCTCGAAAAATAGTATAATATCGGACGAGCAGGGAATGTTACTTATTTCTTACGAGTATGACTTTTGCAGTACGAGTCTACGGCGAGTGAGGTAAGTCATACAAAATTGATAATTAAGCCTTGTTTTCACGGTGATAGTTTACGCGATAGTTGCTATCATGATAGTGACTCTCACATGAACTATCGTGAACTATCACCATGTAAATAACCCGATAGTAGCTATTACGCTGTCGTGATAGTACTTTCGCACTTTCTCGCCTACCTAGATAGTTCGGCTTAACTTTCATGATAAAAGTTGTCGTTTGTTTACAAATTGTACGTCGTACGTGATTTTTACAATAAATCTTACAAATAATTGTAACAACTGCAAAGAAAGTTAAAAAAGCCGTAGGCAATTGGACACAATACATTTATTGGAAGAATATAAAAGGTTTTCATGTTTATGGAAAAAAATTCCTTGCTTTTAAAAACAGAGCAAAGAGGGGCCATGCTAAAGAAATTCTGCTACCCTTATCAGGACTCTCTACATTAATGATAATAATACATTGGATACTATCGTGATAGTTTTTATACGTGTAGACACCTTAGTTTCATAATAGGACTATCGAGGTTACTATCATGAGAGCACTTTGACAAGAGTACTATCACCGTGAAAACGAGGCTTTATAATACCATCCTTTTATAATGACACAACTTTTTGTGGATTTATAGCAATACCGACCATAAAAATGTTTTTAATTTGTGACATAATGTGTTGACACAAGTCAGCTATGACATACGGGACATTATAGCCTACTGCAGTTTTTTTATCGAATGTGATTGATTTTAATATTAGTTGATTTTGCGTATCTATTCGATATTTTTATACTAAAATGTATATAAAAAATAATCACCTTGGCTGAAAAACCATATTTAAAAACCGGGGTTGATAAAAACATATGCAAATTATCTTATTAATGTACATTTAAAGAACCATAGCACGGCCGTGGGTCCTGGATATGGGTAGTGAAAAAGGGTAATGGCTGTTGGTTATTAGCGCTATTACCTGTTTAAACTACGGTAATTTTGTAAACATTTTTAAACAGTCGTGAAGAAAATATATCTTTTTTAAAGCCAAAACAATAAATGTTTATTTTTTACCCAAGACAATATAGATTTTGTATTATTAAATTAATAATATCATATTTTTGGCTACTAAAATTAGGTATAAAAGCTATTTTACTTATTTAGTTTTGCAAAAAACTTTGCCCACAGAGCTGCATATTAGCAAACCAGGGACGCTTTATCCCAAATTGCAGGAATATAAGAACCTAAAAAAATGGTACAAAAAAATGTTAAGAATAGTCGACTAGATAGCCAAGAAGTAAAATTACCGCAGGTCGAGAAGTATTTTCAGAAAAACGAAAAACGAAAAATACTGAACACCACGTTAACAAGTATTGCAGTTGACAGAAAAGACGTGCAGGCTCTAAAGAAATAAACGAAGTTAAATTACTGCGATCCTGTTTGTAAAATTGGGAAAAGAGGGTCAGACCAGCATCGCCGTCCTCTGGAATTAACTGTGTTCATTTTATGGAGGCAACCACACCTAAAACTGTGTTTTGATAGGGTAGTTGAGCTACCATGCTAAAAATATTTACTGTAAAGCTACTATGGTGCCAGAACTATCGGGGATTTCCAAAAATCCTCACAAAAAAGTACTGAAGGATATACGGGAAATACCAGTGAAAAAGAGGCAGGCAAGAGGCAGGACGCAGCGCACCAAAACACTCTTGTTTCTATTAACATGTGACCTGTACCAGGGAGATTACCAGTAATGGAATCCTGGACTCCTAAGCTAAGGCTATAAGAAGTATCCAAAAGACCCGAACAACATTAGAAAAATAATATTTTATTACCGGATTATCTCAATTTAAACAATAATTATTAGGATAACTAAAATTTTCATATTTTTGTTTTACATGACAAACATGTAGTTTTAATTTTAAAAAATATTTTAGTATGATAATCTTTAACCGAAACGAAACAACAAAACAAATTAATTGGCCAAACAAATGTATTCTTAAGCTGGGTATAATTTTTCTTTTGCCAAACAAGACATATAATGTGTCTGGGATCCCAGGCTAGGTGTTACAAAAGGACAAATGGAGCAAAAATTGTTTGAATTTTTAACCAAATTTTTAAGAAAACTGATCGTTTGGTCCAAAACTCATAATCATAAAATTGTTTACCAATTGGTATTAGTTATAACTAAAAATATAATAAATGCCCAGGAACTTATTTTTTCATTTTTAAAAATAGAACAAAATTCTGTTAGTAAATGTTCTAGAGAATTAAATTTCATGTCAAAATATAAAGTTAAACCATAAAAGTAAAAAATGTTAATGTATAATGTTAAAAATTAAAATTGATCAAAATAGTTTTTTTTTTACTTTAATTTTTAAACTTTAAATTTAAACATAAAATATTAATAAACCTAATTCTCTATAACATTTACTTGTACAATTTTGTCCTATATTTTAAAAATAAAGGTACTTTACCCTTGGTTTCGTCGTGGGTCGTTTTTTATTTTTAGTTACAACTCGCCCTGTATATTACAAATAAAAGTAAACTTTTGTATTTATTAGTTTTGGACCATGCAAACAGTTTTCTCAAAGAGACGCTACAAAATTCCAAAATTTTTGGTCCATTTCTTCTCTTTAACACCTATCCTGGGACAAACTGTTTGTTTTAAATTACTCGCTTAACAATAGTAAATTTTATTTAATAAAATGTGTGCTTTTTTAATAGCATAATTTGCATCTAGAAAATAATATCTACAAAAAAACATTAATGTACCTAAGTTAAAAAATCATGGTTATGTTAATTGTTTCTTTCCAATCTTCAATCTTAAAGAGCAATGAGGTACTACTTTCCTAATTTTAACCATTTTGTAGTTTAAGTAATATCAAGGTTACCAAACACCTAATTTGGATCACTCTGTATAATAAATGGTTTAAAACACTGTCCTTTTCATATCTAACATTTGGTTTAAATTGATTGACGATACTTTCATTGTACGAATGACAAAAATTTCGAAGGTCCATAACAAAAAAAAAAAAGACAAATTATCTTACCTTTCCTAGTTGGGTAATATAAGATACATTTACTGATAATTAATTTATTTAGGGCCTATAAAAAACCACATACAGCAAATTATACGAATTTTAATAGGATAAAATAATTTAAAATACCTTTTAAAAGAAATCATAAATGTCAGACTAAAAATCAATAATGTATAATTTTTCTTAAGCATAAGCATTAAGGTTTTAAAAGTCAGCACGTATTTTTAATTTAAGAGAATTTATTGCCGTCAACAGCAATAACATTTTTATGTGACTTATAAAATATAAAGTAAATAAATAATATAAATTATACCGGGTGCCCACGAGATTAATTTCCGACTGCCATTTTTATTCCTTAATTGATAAACTGACTAAATTTGGTAGGATTGTTAGACTAACGAAAAGTAATTTATTGAATATTTTAAGGAACTCAAATTTTAATATATTACTGACCGACTCGTGCCCACTTTGTTAGGTGTCCATTATTTTATTATAATAAGATTTTTTCTTTAAAATTTTTGTTTAATCATGACATATAGCCATAACACTTCTGAATAGTAAAATAATTTTTATAATCTGTTCAGTATTTCCGAAGATGAGCCCTTACAAACAAACAAAGTTACAAACTTTACCTCTTTATAATATTAGTATAGATAAAGAACTATTTTGCTCTAGCAATAATATAATATTTTTTTAAGAAACAAATTTATAAAGAATTATTTTGTATAAAATAATTATTTTTATTTAAGTAGTTTAAAAGATTAACAATTTAAGAGTTTAAAAAACTACTCAGAAAAGGTTGCAACCCCCAAAACATTTTTTACAACATAGTCGAAAATATTTTATAATTATCTAAACATAAAATAAGTGTCTAACAAGACTGCCAGACATGAAGTGATTTCTTGGACGCGCCTCAAAAATGCAAAAACCTTTTTAAGAAAAATGACCAAAAATCAAATATTGACATGACTTTTGTTAAATTTATTAACTGATTAAAAATACCACTATAGGTGACATAGCTACTTAAGAAAGTAAAAATGGTAAATAAAAATGTTTAGACATGTAATAAAATATTTATTAAATATATTTTATCTGAAGAAAAACCAAATAATATTTTGTAAATATAATATAAACTCTAAGAAAAAAACCTATTTATATGCGTGTATGCTAAGCTTCTGCGACTTTAGATTTAAACATGTTTTATTTTTAGTTTTCCGGATTTTACTGATCATTGTACATCTAAATACAATTATTTTAAAACAAATTTTGGCCAAACTTAAATTAAATATTAATTTTTTTCTCGAGTTTTAAATTTCAATTCCTAAATTACCTTTTAATTTTACTTACTTTTAGAAAAATACGTAATTAATTTTATCATTTCAAACTTGTAACCATTGTCTTTTTATTTGTTTTGTTTTAGCTAAAAACTTAAATAGGACGGTATTAATTTCATATTATTTCTAAACGAAGTATTTTAAAGCAAATGTTACAATGTAAAACTCTACTACACTTTATTTGATTTTTATTAAAAAAACATTTTTTATTTCTGTTAATTATCTCCTTGATACCTAATTAAGTACGTCGCAATCTATTTTAGTTGCCATGAAAAATCAACTAAATAAAATATATTGTAGTAAAAGTAATTGCTTTCGTGTGTTTTAAAGTTTAAAAAATAAAAAGGTTAGTTTCTCTAAGAATTTTAAACAGCAAAATTTGGTATTTTAATTTATGAAATAGACAAATTTAATAAATACATCTTTTAAAATCGTATACACAGAAAAACCTGTTAATTTTTAAATTTTAAATGGCAGAAAAGCAATAATTAATGTTTTCACAACATCATGGCAATCAAGATGATTTGCGATGTATCTTATTCGGTATCAAGAAAAATATTTACCTGCATAATAAGTGTTTTTTTTTTTAATTAAAAATGTAATAAAATGAAAGTGTTGTAGTGTTTAACATGGTAGGATTTATTATAAAATACTGCTTTTAGAAATACATAGAATGAAAGTGATATAGTTCTATTTAAAATTTTACTAAGGCTAAATAAAATCTAAAATATAATTTTTAGAGCCCTTAACTTTAGAAGTTTAAGAAGATGAAATTGATTAAGTACGTATTTTTTGTAAGTAACCTTTAAAATCCTAAAATAATAAAGTAATACAGGTATATGATTTTCAATATAAAAATATTGTTAAATAGTATTATACACCTTGGTAAGGAAAAGTATATACTGCTTAAGCAAGCAGTATTAGTACATCGGCGAGTAATAGAATAACAAAACAAGCAGTATTAGTCACGCATGTTTACATACCGGGATTTAGTTAGATTGTCTCTTTTCCTCACATTGCCAATGTTTCATGTTATTTAGCTTAACCTGTATATTACCCAGTTTAAAGTTTTCAATTATTTTTTGATTTTTTCTGTAAAAACAAACAAACTTAAAATTAGGTGTTGGTAAATTTTTAGTGGTCGTAAAAAAGTAGTGTATATTACTTATGCGAAAACAACTTTCTTACACTGGTGGATTTGTCGCAACTTAGCTGACGCCTCGTGTAAAATTAGTCACTTTACACACTTATAATTTTATATACTATATCCCATTACTTTTCCGCATTAGTGCGGAAAAGTACAAACATATCGAATCATATATTACCAAGTCGCAAAAAGGGAATATTATAAACTTTATGTTAAAAAAAAATGTCTTGGTCAAATCAACTTAAGAGGTGGAGAAAACACATTCCGCAAAAACCAATATTTTCACAACAAAAAACTCCTTCAATCAGCTATTATAGTAAATCTACAAAATGCCACAAATTAAACATTTACCATTAATATTAATAAGTAAAAGTGGGGTATTAGGTAGCATTGTGTTAAAAAAATTGTTTTGAAGATATGTTCTGTAGTTTGGCGGATTCATTTAATGGATGGTAATTAGTTGGGTACTCGCCAAAAATAAAATTAAAAGTACTAAAAACCAAAAAATTAAAACAAGTTAAAAGGTACTTTAAAATCGACGTTTCTTGCCCATCGTCGAGCTGTGGGAGATCTATCGCTCTTTATAGATCATTTTACGGCTTTTGCTCCGACGAATTGTCCAGTATAGTCCCTCCTCTTGCAGTTCCCAACAGAGAAACTTGTGGTGCCGCGCGTATGCATCCCTATACAGTTCAATTAGACAGGCCCCGAACTTCCCATTTCGTTCGTTCTTTTATCCCTAGAGTTTCTAGACTGTGGAACCTGCTGCCAGCGGAGGTCTTTCCTTCTCCCCCAAATCTTCAAGTTTTTAAGTCCCGTGTTAACAAACTTCCTCTTACCCTGCTTAAGACACCCACGGTAAGTTAGTATTTAGGCTTTCAGCCTTCGTGGATTGTCCAAAGATAAAAAAATATCTGTTACCGTTGTCAAGATAAATGGAATACAAATTATTAAAAATAAAAATTAACTATTATTAGGTTTTAAATTTTTATCTTTTTAGGAGATTCTGAAATGTCTTTGACATTAAACAGTTAAAATACTTACATTTATCATATACCTATTTTATATTATTCCGTTTTCAGCCGTTGTTGAATTTATAATATTTCTTTTATTTATCTTTATTTCTTAACGAAGTCCTTTTCAATTCCTTAATAATTTTTGGCACGAACAGAAACTGAGCAAAAGTTATCGGCATGAAATGGGGCGCAATAATTCAATTGGCAAATCTTTTATTTTATTATTGAAAATCAACATTTAATTAAACAGGAAAGTCAAATGTCTTTAATTTTAAAAATTGCGGTAAAAAACAACCTAAAATTTAATTGTTTTAAAATTACTATTCTGATAAGAAAACAAAAATTAATCTTTACAAATGTAAGGAGTTTCCTTTTCTTTGTGCTCGTAAGACACTTTGTTTATTATAACTCTTCCATTCAACTATAGACCTATTTGACTCCTCTTAATGCTTTTTAAAGTAATGGAGAAATCCATTAACTCGCAAGGTAATTAGAAAAACATAAAATTTTACATGACAGGCAATACGGATTTCGTCACAAGAGATCTACAGCGGATCTTCTTTCCTTCATTTCACACAACTGGAACAAGTCTCTTGAGTTTCTAGGTGAGTCCCAGATCGTTGCTCTTGAGTTTTCTAAAGCTTTCGAGCAGGTCTGGCATGGCGCACTTCTCAATAAACTTCCCTTCTACGGTCTTCCAACTAAACTCTCCAGTTATCTTTCTAGTCAACGTATATCAGTCATTGTTGATGGCCACTCTTCAAGCTTTCACAAAATTAATGCTGTAGTGCCTCAGGGTTCAGTACTAGCACCAACTTTGTTTCTTCTTCATATCAACGACCTTCTTTCTTCCAGAACCAATCCCATTCATAGGTATGCTGACAATAGTACCCTTCACTCCAGTTTTCAGGTTCTCAAACCAATCTCCTAACCCGACTTGGAAAGCAAACGCAGGGCGACGCAGATATCTCTTTCACAGGATCTTAATTAGATATTGGATTGGGGTGCCAAAAATCTCGCTCAGTTTAATGCATCCAGAACACAATCATGTTCTTTTTCGTGAAAAAATTATCAAATACTCACCCTTTGCTTATAAGTGGCCAGGTTTTGTAGAGCGGGGGCGCATTCAACCTTGTGGGCGTCACATTTGAGAATAACCTTAACTGGCATAAACACATTGTATCTATAGCCACCGTGACTTCAAAAAGTTTGGATTTCTTTTCCGAGCCAAAATGTACTTTTCTTCTTCCAATTTATACACTTTGTATGTGTCCCCGTGTTAACAAACTTCCTCTTACCTTGCTTAAGACACCCACGGTACGTTAGTATTTAGGCTTTCAGCCTTCGTGGATTGTCCAAAGATTAAAAAAAGTTTAACATTTTAATATTACTAAACTGAACGCGTCAAAATTTTACAGTTATAATTTAGGTATATGTTGGGGTGATTTTTTGCGATTATTTTTTTCGATCCCATCGCAAAATTTTGTTTAAAATACCTAAAAAACCCTAAAGGTTTCAGCCCTTAATACTGGGTACTCGCCCCAAGCGTGTAAAGATTTTTTATTTAAAAACACGTTAACTTTGATTTCTTATCGTCCCGACCCAAAGTGGAGATTTTTAAAAAAATTGAAAAACATACTTTGCACTAGCAATGTTTATCGGCTCACTAAACCTTATTTTTTCATAAAATTCTTGTTTTTCTATAACTTTTCATAAATGACAAGATCTACACAAATATGATAAATAACAGAGTTTTTGAAAATTTACACAAAAATGGTCATAATAATAATTGAATTGCTAAAATCAACAATCTTTGAGATATTTGGCGTTTAATTATTTAACAATAAAATTTTTAGGGATCATTGTCCCAAACTTTATGTTTTTTTTTTAATTCCATTTTTCTATAATTATCTCAAATTATAGATTACGGTTATTTAATTACTATTATGTAAATATTTTAGGTCAATAGATAAATTAATAAATAGTTATAGTTATACTATTTCTCAAAAATTAAAAGTAGTTAGCTATATCATTAAATCTAAGAAAATTGCAATAAAAAATATTTTTTAGACCACAACTTAAATATTATAGATTATTGATCTTATTAAAGTGTTTTAACCCTAATTTTTCACGGCTATTTATAAGAATTAATTAAAAATATATTTTAAAAAGTTCTGGACAATTATCCATGAAAATTTTACAGTTAAATTAATTAAAGGCCAAAATATCTCGAAAACTATTGGTTTTAGCAGCTCAAAATTGTGAAAAAAGCTAGTTTGAACCAAGCCACTACATGCACTTCAATACAGTACAATAGTGTCTCATCTTTCTATAAAGGATATATTTGTACTTTGTGTCTTAAAGCCCTAAATTTAAGATATAATATTATTAATCATTTTTTATGTCAGAGGATTTATAAACCAAACTAGTAACTACGGTTTTATAACACTTGTAAAATATTTATTATATCCGTATAGTAATATAAATTTAACTTTATTAATGCAAAAAGAACACTACTATTTTATTTGTTTTTTAACAAGTAGTTTTCCTTATAAAATGCTGCTTTGCACTGCTCCTAAAACATTCCCAGTAATAAAAACCACGAAGTACAGTCGTAAGTTTTATATACATCTCCATAAACATAAAAAGAAATATTCGGAGCCTTTAAAATGGTTTTTGTAATGGTGATATAAGTCGGGTTTATAAACCTGGCCTAAATATTTATTTTCCTCAAATTATACAGTGTCTATTAGCCAATAATAAATAAATGGGCATATTTTCACATAACGCTCATACACATCAAGTAAGACATTTTTTTTAACAAAAACAAAATATAGGGTGAGTAATTAACGGTGAATTTTTCATCTTAAATACTACAACCTGTATGATATTTAATATATGAATGCTTCAAAACATGTTAAACAAATGTCTTGTACAATGTACTATACCTACCTTAAACTGTTTCTGAAAGATTGAAGGCGCTTTTTCGTGATAATACGGTTTAAAACATTTTTTAAACATTTAAATACCTATCTCTATCTAGCTTTCATATTTATATTGCCATTTTAAATGCGACTTAAATCACTGGTTACGGTTAGCACAAAAAATGACTTAAGTGCTTTTAGATTCAGTTTAAAAATAAACATTACATTAAAGAAAACTACTTAATTGCAGATATTTGCTACAACACACTTGTAAACAACAAAAAAAAACGTCACTCCTTATTTAAAATAATATGATACAAATTATATATATTGTTTTAAATTTTGACAGTAAGCAGTTATAAAACGAATATGAAAAAATACATTAAGTATATCATGTGTTTAATATGAAACAGTTGTAGTTATGGCTAATACGCTGTTTTTAATAGCATTTTGGGTACACTTAACAACTTAAACGTGAATATCTCAAAAGTGGTTGCCCAGAGCCATTCTAACAAGATATACCTGTTTTGTGTAGAAAGCAGAGGAAAGTTTACTGGTTTATTTAGATGGCACATACAGAATAGCACAAAAAGTTGGGACGTTTTAGAAAAAATTAATAGTGCAGCTAGCGCTCTCTAATTTACTTCTAAAAATATCAGATCTAAATAGCTGAAATCTAAAAACCCGTAGATACCGAGTTTTATTGAAATATTCAAAACGAATAAAATATGATGGAAAAAGAATTAGATATAATTTTTTCACTTTGATACCCAGTATCTTCCTTATATAAACTTTTGTATATAGGTATGTTAGGGTTAAATCTTAGTCTGTGGTTTTTCTGTGACCATTATTTAGCGGACAACCTGTATACAATTTATAATTTACCTAAAAGGTGGTAAAAATTTAGTAGTAAACCACAAAGGGGATTTTATGGCGAAACCTAACGGACAAACTCGTTTTTACAATTGCTGAACTTATAAAGTGTGTCCAAGATAAGGATCCTAAGCATGGGAATCTCAAGTACCTATTGAAGATACAGCTTAGGTTAAATTAGGGGGAAAAGTTGTGTTTTTTAAAGCTTAGACCCCAGCAAAAGAAGAATGTGGGTACCGCCAGGCATGCAAGTGGAGGTTATGCAGACGATACACGGACATGGCCATTACAGACTAGACACGATGGTATCAATCTTGGAAACAATATTCTATTGGCCTTGCATGGAAAAAACAATAGAGATGTTCTTAAAGAAATGCAGGTTCTGCAGAAACAAGAAAGGATTTCTAAAAGAAGCAATAGCAGGGGTTAGGCCATTTGAAGTGGTTCAACTGAAAATGATCGAAGGCTTAGGGAAAACAAGAAAGGGCTTAGCAGCTTTACTAACTTACAGAGATGCATACAGCGGCTGGTTGAGGTGTCGAGAAATTGACGCACCCAGACCAGCGACGATATGAAAATTTCTAAGTAGAGAGGTCAAGGCGTTCGGAGGAGAACCCGCACTAATAATAGCAGATGAATTTTGTAATCAGTCAAAAACGCTTTCAATGAAGTATTCCTGAATGCAGCAATAGTAGATTGCTCTGACTTTATTTGAAGAAATATAAAAAAACTAATTGCCCTTTTGTATGGCACTTTTTAGCTACTAAATGATGGTATTTTTAGATTTTATACTCCGACGTTTCGTTTCCAAGAAACCATCATCAACTTTATTTTTTTTATATGGCTCGAAAAAAAGTACACCCTGTATCTGATCCCATTTTTGATTACAAATTCAACGATGTATCACATGTCATATTTTAATTTTTAGTTAAAAGCAAAATTGCATGTTTTGTATTTTTTTAAAGTTATTCTTAAGTAGGCCTTGCAAACAAATGCTTGGACGTTAATACCTGTTACCGTATCTGTAACATAATTTATTAACATTATAAAATAGTATTTCTCGTTATTACCCTGTTTGTCGAGTTGTTGTTTTTAGAGCAATTGTTCTTATTGTTACTGTTGTCTTTATTATTGTTTATTGGTGAATAGTTAATATCATTCAATAACCATTGAATGGCAATGACAACTTTTCCCATTTAACCATCTTTCTATCTCTTATAGTTTCCAATATTCCGATACATTTCCTACCAATTTTGGACACACTTTATACTACAACAAAAACAAATATGCTTATTACGGACTTTTAACAGAAGTAAATACGTTTAGCAAACTAAGTACTTTAGAAACGTAGCAGCAATATTTCTAAACTAAGCGTACAGAACATTATAATTGTAATAGTAAATATTTGTCTTGTTAAATACGATCTCGTTTCGTTATTAACATACATAGTTAAATGAGCATCATTTAAAATAAATATATTGCTTAGGGCCATTCCGTATTAAGGAAAATAAAATATTATCTTTAAATGAAAGTTATGTTTCCTTATTCAAAGATTTTTTTATAACGCAGGCCATTTATAGCAGAGTAAGATCACATCAAGTGGGCCCCTTATTTTTCACTTAATCATAAAAACTAGAGCTGGCAACCGAAACCGATTTTTCGGTTAACCGGTTAACTGGTTTTTGGTTAACCGCGGTTTTGGCAAAACCGAAAACCGGTATTCGAAAATCGGTTTCGAATACCGGTTAACCGGTATTTGAAAACCGGTTTTCAAAATCGCTTTTCGAATATCGGTGTTCGAATATCGGTTAACCGGTTTTAAAAAGCGGTTTTCAAATACCGGTTTTTTGAATAATCGGTTTTTGAATACCGGTTTTTGGATAATCGGACCAAAATCGAAAAGCGGTTCTTCGAATATCAATTAATAGGTATTTGGTTGATTGCAGTTTATATAAAAACTACAACTTACATAATAATACATTAAATTAAAATTTAAAATCACCGCTTTTCCTCTTCTGTTCTTTTATTAACCAATAAACCAAGAAAAAACACCGAAAATAGAATACCAATTTTAAATAAAGAGAAAAAAATAAATTATGTATGTATGTATGGAATTTTACATCACCTTTTAGAATCTTGCATTTTATTAACAGGGATGTTATATTTTTATTCTTATTTATATTTAACCAATTTCTTTCAAAAATATTCTAGGATGAATAATGATTATCACTTAACACCACAGCTTATGGGCAAATCCGTAATCAACGCGAAAACGATTAATATATAATAATTACTTTCCGATTTTCTGTTAACTGTATTTTAGAAAAGCCTTTTTCGGTTTTGAGAACCGTTTTCGGTTTTCGATTTAAAAGGCCGTTTTCGGTTTTAAAACCGATTTCGGTGTATCGGTTTTGAAAACCGTTTGGTTTCGGTTTTAAAACCGGTTTGTAATACCGGTTTTTAAAACCTAATCATGCAATGTTATCACGTTTAGAGTGCTTTTTAACGTTGATTCGATCGATTTCATTGTTTGTTTATTCATTAGTTTCTTAATCCTTTGGTTAACTTTTCGCTTTTTTTTAACGTATTTATCATTATTAGCAGTTTTGAACCTTTAAAAGTTCAAATGTTGTCTCTGTAGGGATATGAATCTGTTCTTTTAAGAACAAGCATAAATAAAAATGCCGAAGCAGTCAAACATTAGATATAAGGACTTTGTTGCTTCTTTAATAGGATATTTTGAGCAAGAACGCAAAAATAAGGGATCTTTGTTGCCTGTAGTTGCAGTAAAAGAAGTTAGTTTCAATAAATTTCAGTTAATAGGTATTCAGTGTTTTAGTACATAAATCCATGTTTCTATATTGAATTTGTAATACATGGATTTTTTTAAAATAAAATTATTCTTTTTTTGAGTTTTTACTTTATTTTTTTAATAAAAATTATAACATTAACTTAAATTAACAAATTATTTAACCGAAAAATGCTTAGTCCTTTTTAACAATACTCAGATTCTCATGACAACTTGGCAACAGGGCAAATTTGCAGGTTAGTGACGTGCAACGGATTTAGTTTTGGATAAAGTATAGGAACTTTTTTTATAAGATAACATAGGGACTTACACCTTGAAGTTAGATTCCATAGTTCTAAAACACCCTGTCGTAGTTAAAATACGTAGCTGCAAAATTAGTAAAAATTCTGATATTTTATGCTTAATATAAAACATTTTAATTAGTAGAGAGTTGCAAACATGAAAAAAATATGTTTTTTGTTATACTTAGCACAAAGGATATGCGCATTGCTCTGGAAGCCATTCTTTAGAAATTTTAATGTGTAATTAAGGATGAAATGCGAGCCAAGCCTTGCGCATTTTTAATGTTGGTGTAATCCCATCTTTTCCTTGAAATCCATTTAAATTCAACGTTTTCAGAATAAAAAGAATGTAAACTACATTACTTCTTTAGAGTCTTATTTTAGGAAGATAATAATGAATTTTGTTTTATGTCACTCGGAAAAAGCTTACAAAATAAAAATAAAAAATGCATAAACAGGGTGTAAGCCGTTTTGTAGCACAGAGCAAAACCACAAATTTATTTGGTCAATATAATAATAACACAGGTCAACATTTGCGTCGGCGATTCCGAATCCGAGGTCGGTTAAGTCAGTAAAGTCAGGTTAAAGGACAATTAAAGGTCAAATCGACAAAAATGGTCCGAAAAATCTGAAAACAATCATACCTATGTTTCTTGGATGGCTGAGTTTAAAGTCGCAGTTATTTTCAACATTCAAGGACATCTAAAGGTTGTATTGAGGTTATTTGACGGTAAATTCGACAAGAGTCTTCGAAACATCTGAAAATTGCTTACAAATTAATTTGGATTACTGAACTCATAGACGCTTTTATTTTTACTATTCAAGGTCTTTTGAAGGTCAAATCGACAAAAATGGTCTGCGACATCTGAAAAGATGTATACATAAGTTTTTAGGATAGCTTTGATCAAAGCCGCAGCTACTTTCACCATTAAAAGACATCTAAAGGTCGTATCAAGGTCATTTGAATGTCAAAGGAAAAGGTTTGGTCGAAAAGTAGGAATACATTTTTTCAGATTTTTTTAGACAAAATCTTCGGTTTTTAGATTCTAAGACTTTAACTAACCTTTAAATGACCTTGATACGACTTTTAGATGTCCTTGAATGGTAAAAGTAACTGCGGGTTTGATCAAAGCCATCCTAAGAGCTTAGGTATACATTTTTTCAGATTTTTTTAGATTATTTTTATCGATTTAACCTTTAAATGGTCTTGAATCGTAAAAATAAAAGCGGCTATGAGTTTAGTGATCCAAATTATTGTAAATGCAATTTTTAGATATTTTCCACCATTTTTGTCAATTTGACCTACAAATAACCTCAATAAGACCTTTAAATATCCTTGAATATTAATAATAACTGCGGCTTTAGCTCAGCCGTACAAAAACATAGATATGATTATTAAAAATTCAATTGCCCTTAAACCTGACGTGATAGAGCTTAACCGACCTCGGATTCAGAATCAGCGATCCAAAAACCTATGAATACCTTTGTTAGGTTTGGTGTTCTTTTCGGATCAAATGTTGACCTGTAACTAAAGAATTGCCAATTAAAAACTTTTAGAACTTGGCAGGTGGGTTTGTCCTATTGGTTTCTTCGAAAAAGTATCTTATTTTTTGTGAAATGTACAGGAAAGCGCACTTAACTCCCTTTAAATTTACATATAATTTTCTATGTATCGCTCGGCGATGCACCACCCGTATGCGAAAAAAGTGCTCACTTTTAGCCCGGGAAAAAAGTAATTTTATTAAATGTCACAGTGTCACAGAAGAAAAAATGTTTCTTTATGAACCGTTAAATATCGGTATGTTTTGGTAAAACCTTTTATTCTAATATATAAAATATGTGGATTCTCTCTGTAAAAATACTTAGAGGACAGTCTTTATTAAACAACTTAAAAATGTTTTATGCTTTTAAGTCAGTATTGAAAAATAGTATGTTTAAGAGCCAGTGGATGGCAGACCGTCAGTATTCTATTAAAGCTTATGGTAGGGGAGCCCAAGAGGCGATTTCTGAAGTTACTACAGCGCGTCAGAAAAATATACGGGAGGATAGCTTGTACCCGAATAAATACCTTCACCAAATATGAGTCCCGTATGCAGGGCGATCGTAAAAAACAAAAATATAATCATCATAAATAATCGTGCGCGTCAGATTAAGATAGGGTAAGTTAATTTTATACTAAAGAGTGTAAATTCGAAAGCGAAGGGCTACAAAGTTGTAAAAAAAAACGTCATTTGTGACATGCTCGAGCGAGATTATTTTTTTTTATTTTGAAAAAAATTCAAGGATAACAAAAAAATATATAATTCAATACGTATGTTTGACATACCTAAAAGTCTATAGCCGCTTAACGACCCGATGAAAAGGTATACATTATATAACATTTTTTTCTTTTTATCATCTAAGCTTTGCAACCCAAGATCTTTAAGACGCTTGGGTAACTGCAAATTTAGCATCTTGGGCTTTCTACTATTATATTTGCTCAATGACTCTTCTATACCTACCTTACCTGAGATGGGGCTTTACTAAGCCGAGCGGGGGTAGCCATGACATGACTTAAGTAAGACAGGTATCTAAATTTGACAAAGTTCGGCGGTATTTTACGGTCGTTTGGATACATTGAAATAGTTATTTACATTACAAGATGCGAAAGTTTACTTTTTGGTGTAAGGTGGTTTTTAAATGGCCGAGGCGAAGCCGAGGCTATTTAAAACCTCCGAACACTTGAAAGGCCTTTCGCATCGTGTAATGTATTATATTTTTTCTGCTACTGTTCTATGTATCGCATAATTTAATAATCATTAACATCATGAATTAATAGAAATATCAGAGATTTTAAAATTTTACCTGTTAAAAATTAATTCATAGCAACACATTTATTGTTGACATTGTCTGTCATCAGCACTTGTCAGATATTGAATTATTATTAATTTAGTATAAATCCATTCCCATTTTAAAATGTTAAATGAATATGAAAATGGCATCCAAAAGGCAGCTGACCTTGCGTGTGCCTCGCTTCTGCCAGACAAATCTAAAGAGAGGTACCATCAAACATATTAATTGTTTTCTGAATGGCTTGCTACAAAAAATGTGGGGCGGATTGACGAGAATGTGATGTTGGCGTATTTTCAAGAAAAATCCGAGTCTTTATCACCACCAACCCTCTGGTCTGTATATTCCATGCTCAAGTTAACAATTTCCGTAAACAAAAATCAAGATATTTTGGAGTTCAAGAGAAACTAGTTGTTTTTATTAAAAGGAAAAACAATGGTTATGAGGCAAAAAAGTCAAAATATTTTAAAAAGAAGAAATCATAAAGTGTTTACTTAACGCGCCTGATCAAAGTTACTTAGCAATGAAAGTAATAGCCATTATGGTAGTGGCTGGGGCATGCCGGACAGACGAAATATACAGAATGAAGCTAAGTGATGTAGAAATAAGAAATGACGAGGCTATAGTAAAAATAGTGGAGTCTAAAAATAAAGTTAAAAGAAACTTTGTAGTAACCAACGATGAAGACTCAGTTCCTTATGTCAGATTTCTACAGGAATATATTAAGCTGAGACCAAGGAATGCTCTAGATGAGCGCTTATTGTATCGTTATGAAAGAGGTAAATGTGTTAATCAAGTAATTGGAAAGCACACTATTTCAAATGTACCTAAAGAAATTGCGAAGTTTTTGAAGCTTGAAGACATCAGTAAATACACTGGCCATTCTTTTAAAAGAACGTCAACTACGTTCCTTGCCAATGCTTCGGATGTCGATATTTTGGACTTAAAAAGGCATGGAGGTTGAAAGTCTTCTTCTGTTCCGGAGGGATATATTGCTGAATCCTATAGTAATAAGGTGGACATTTCAAAGAAGATTTTACACGAAATTCCTACCAATATTTCCTTTAATGAAGTAACAGTGAAAAATATGAATATTTACGTAGTTAAAGGTGATAACGATACCCCAACAACATATTTAAAAACTGTTAATTCAAGTATTATTCCTCCAATTTCTTTTGATAATTGCTCAAATTGCACAATTACTTTTAATGTCAATACCTAACCTAGTTTTTTAAAATATTTTGTCATAAATTAGTTATTTTTTATAAATAAATCCTAATATTTCCCACAAGCATATTTTCTTTTTTACTCTTACTTTTTGTCCAGGCGCTGAAAATATTACTTTCGTAGCTAGCAACGCTTAGCAACCAGGTAACACGAAGGTTCTCTTTCGTTATCATTCGCGTTGCTAGAACCATAAAGTTTTCTTATTTATACAGTAGTAGAAAAAGTATATTTAGCGCGACCAAAAAATATTGGCAGACTATTTAGCTGGTTGTAATTTCATAGCAGCCTTTTTTATTCAGAAAGTCAGCCACAAAATTAAAATCAGATAAATCGTCCTTACTTGAGTGGCGTCATAGGTACCTCTCGATTGGCTTAGTGAAGCCCCATTCATGTAAGGTAGGTATAGGAGAGTCATTGAGCAAAATATGAGCTTTGATAAAATACTAACGGTCTGCTATCTACTGGCTCTTTAACTAATATATTTGGTTTCATAATTAGTTCCTAAATACTTTATTAAGGTCGAAAAAATATAAATACGACAAAGTCCCTACTAAACTTAAACCAACAAATTTTCCAAAGCAACAACTGACAACACTGATTTTCCAGCTTAACCAGAATCCCGAAAATTACTTTTATCCGAAAAGGGACTAAAAAGCTTATAAGCAAATAAAATATTTTTCAGTCTTTCGGAGATTCGAAGTTTTAAAACAGCCATTTAATTTTCTTTTTTGTAAACAAAAATTTGTTTAGGTTTTTCCTTAGGTTTTATTTTTTCGTAAAATGCGATTATAAAATGTTTTTTTAGTAGTCTAAGAACAAAAGGTTGTTTTAATAATAATAAGTTAAACGTGTTAAGGGTATATCTTGGTAAAATCAATAATTTCCAAAATTTTACATGCAAAATAACCGTTAGGTACTTTCTATATTCTAAAGAAATTTCTTTAAAAATAAAAAAAACTTCTTACTAATTTCCTTGCACTGCAAGGTTGCATCTGTAGAGCACTGTCTGATCTGGATATGCAGATTATCACACTTAACAAAGGTTTTTCCTTTCAAGCTTATTAAAATCACCAATTGCACACCAGATTTAAACTATTTGGTTTTTATCAGTACGGTGTAAATCTTAAAAGGTAGTAATGTCGAATAAACGTAGTTAGCATGAATTTTCTCAGAATCTACTAAACCGATTTTAAAAAACTAAAGTCTGTTGGACATAGAGTTTTAAATCATTTAAGATAAGGTATCACTTGACCCCTCTTTCCATTTAAATGTTTTTACGTTTGTGTTGGTGAGGGGAAGGGATAACCCTGAACAAGTAAATTTTGACACAAAAATGTGTCCCCTAAAATAAAAATTTACGTTTTTTTAGTTTTTTTATAAGTATACAAAATAAATAACAGAAATTATTAGGGTGGCTTGTTTTTAATGAAACGCACTGTATATCAATGGTTGGATTTGTGTAAAGCTTTCTTTAAAAGAGTATTTAATTTAAAAAAAAGTTTGCCATTTCATTTTCTTTTTAAATTTTAATGTTCATTTGTTTCTTATGTTATGCTTAAAGGATAATAAATAAAAAAGTATAAAACTTAAGTAATACAGGACGTTTTTTTTTAACACGCTTTTATTAGCTTGGGTTGTATCTATCTATCTATCTATCTATCTATCTATCTATGTAACGGAATCTTTGAGCCTAATTTTTACCAACTTCCAGCGATTCAATTTCTTTGAAACTTTGCACACGTATCAAGGACCGATGACAATGCAATAATTTAAAAACAGTATCCTGTTATCCTGATTAGACCGCCAGGATAAATAAATTCCTTTACAGATCCTCTGTGTCCTAATACTACTCTTGAAAAAATGGCGAAGGAATTTTTTTAGTGAATAAACTGGAGCATTTATTTTTAAAAACTAATTGATATATCGAACTACAAAATAAAAAATAAATAATAGTTTAAAAACTAAAAACACGCTTTTATATGCAATCGAACTAAAAATTAGAAAATAATTTTCATTACAAAGAGTTTGTCACTTCAGAGTAAAAAGCGTGGGGTGCATTTTACTATTTTTTCATAACTTTTCCCTAATAGATATTTGAAAATAGAATAATTATAACATTTAATATATTAAGCACCCCACGCTTTTACTCTGAAGTGACAAACTCTTTGTAATAAAAAATTATTTTCTAATTTTTAGTTCGGTTGCATATAAAAGCGTGTTTTTAGTTTTTTAAACTATTATTTATTATCCTTCTTAGTTATAGTTTAAAGTGGGTGGTGAAATGTGGATGAAAACCCTGTACAATAATTGCATTAAACTTCGTTAGATACCATATGTCGGTCATCACATTCAATTTGATTCATACAGGTTATTAAATACGACTTCCATGTATGCATGAGTTAGTTTTGCCAGCAAATTTAATCTTGCTTGGTGTTTTCCTAATCGAATTAGGTGTTTGAATTTTACCGCATATATGAACTTAACTCTATGAGTTGTATTATTTTATCATAATTTTATGTTTAATTAAAATACACATTTTTACAATTATTTTTTTGCTAACCTAATATAATTTCCAAATTTTTAAAATAATGTTTAAACATTTATCTTATATTTCTTTGTTATTATATTATAGGATGTCTGTTTTTATTAGAGCCCATTTGGATTGCGAATAACGAACAAAAGTTATAAGGATGAGCTTTATGTAGAAAGCCTAACTCCGAATTTTTTATTATTTTTTATATCCTCGTTATTTCGTTGTAATATTCCGTAAGCATAAAAACAAAATTACCGATTTTTCGATATAGGGCAACTTTGCTATTTTAAAAAAAAGAACCTATATTCTTTTTTTAGAATCTTTAGATAAATGTATTCCTTTCCGTTAAACAAAAGGATGCAAATTTTTAAATTTTTAAAACGGAGTATTGTTAAGCACAACAATGCACAACTCTGTCCCAATTTAACCAACTCCATATCTCTTACTGTTCCCGAGATCCTAATGGTACCCCTCGAATTGGTAACACTCTGTTTAGCCAGACATGAACATCACATTAAAAAAAAAAAATTATGCTTGAGGATATAAAATTATGATGTTTAAATGGACCACCCTGTATTTTATATTTTTGTTAAATTCTTTCCGACATTTTAACACTTTTTGGTTATAGGTTATAAAGCATTAGATCTTTCAATTAAAAAAATATTGTAGTCTTTTCTGGAAAAAAAATGTGTATTTAATTTTATTATTGGTACAGGACGTTTAATCCCTATACATTTTCTTAAAGTTGCCTATTTTTATCTTTGGTTAATCCAGGAAAGCTAAACGCCTAAATACTAACGTACCGTGGGTGTCATAAGCGAGGTAAGAGGAAGTTTGTTGACACAGGACTTAAATACTTAAAGATTTGGGGGGAAGAAAGACAAAGTGGGAAGTTCGGAGCCTGTCCAGTTGGACCGTATAGAAATGCATACGCGGGGCACCACGAGTTTCTCTGTTGGGAACCGTGAGTGGAGAAATTATACTAGACAATTCTTTAAAGCAGAAGCTATGAAAGTACCTACACAAAGGCGATAAATCCCCCACAGCCCGACGATGGGCAAGGGAGGGAAGCCTTTCTGTAAGTGAAGGATTATTAATGAGACGAATAGCTCTTCTCTGAATTGAATTTAAAATGCTTAGGGTTGTGTTGGACGCCATGCTCCAGATATGAGAACAATATTTTAAGGGAGGTCGGATTTGGGACACATATAAACGGTATAAATTAGAGGGGAAAAAACTTTTTGGCTCCAATGAGAAATCCAAGCTTTTTGCAGCTGCCGTGGCTATAGATACAATATGTTTAAGCTAGTTGAGGTAACTTTTAAATGTGACGCCCACAAGATTGAAGGTGTCTTTGCTTTGCAAAACATAGTAAAAAGTAAAAGTAAGTAGTAAAAAATAGGTTTTTGATTACTCTTTTTGCGACAAAAAACACGTCCTAAACCAAAGTCAAGTAGTTTTTTATTTATTTTCAGTTTTTCCCTTTTTTACAAAAAATATTAGTTTTATATGCACATTTTAAAAAAATAAAAATGGAAAGATGGTAGGGTTATACAAATTGTTCTGAATTTTTTATTTTTTCCAAAAGGAAGTAAAATATTTTCTAAATTTAAGGATTTAACCCAATAAAACCTACATTAAAAAAATGTTAAAATGTAAGAAAGAATATAGCAAAAATATAAAATACAGTCACGCTGTTGTGAGCAGCTCTGTATACATCAAAATATCTTTAAAGTGTAAAGTTTATGCCTAACTATATACCCTCGAAAAAAAAAAAAGGTTTTAGGGATAACGAGTAAATGAGCTTTTTTAGACTTCTGACTCACCCTGTAATTTTTAAAACATCTTGTATAGGTTTATTTAAACAAGCTCTATTACGGATATTACTTTAATGTGTTTACCAAGTCCACGTTGACATCTTTAATGGAAAACAGGATAGTAAATGATCAATATAATTTTATTGAAGGATATTTGAGAAAGATTATCTCATTTACTATAGATCTCTGGGATATACATTCTTAATTTTATCCAAAGAATTTGTTAAAGTAAATAACACATACAGCTTAAGAGCTTAGTTTTTTACATAGTATTTTAAAATATAGTCGTAATTAAAAACTAGAAATTAAAAAAAAAATTAAGTTATAATTTAGTGTTTAGTGTTTAATTAGTGTTTATTTTTTTGTTTGACTCTATTTTAAATTGAAATCTTTCGCTTTAAATACATAATATTGAGACAAACTGTACACATTAATTTATTAATAAGAAAATTCCACACCACTGTTTTTTGACCAATCAAATCTGTAGTTTTGATTGCATTACCATGACAACACAAGTATTAAAGGGAATTTTTTTTTCTCCTGTCTGGGGTCCCTGAAGCGAATTATAGTGGACATTTTGTGACATAATCATTAAATTTATTTTAACGTCATGTTTGTCATTCAATACATAATTAAAGAAAATGTTATTTTGTACCAGTTGTAGTATTTCAGACGTAACATAATGTAAAATTATGTAAGGTTTTAAGACCTTAAAGGACAATTTTATACAACAACAGTTAGTAAAATAATATCATAAGACTGAAGTACTAGACATAAGTGAAGAGCAAACGAAAGCAAGGTATGGGTTTAAAAAAATTAAAATAAACTATTTTTACCAACCGTAGTAATAAAAGGTATATATAATATAAAAGCATAATCAATGATAAGCTCTAAAATTACATATATTTGCAACTACAATTGGTATAATAAAAAATATTTATTTTATAGTAAAATTTTAAAGCTCGTGTCAAACTTACAAATCTCAATTTAAAAAAATATTATTTAACACAAACTTGGTGTAAAATTTTCTTACCGAATACCACATGTGCCTAAATTAT
This sequence comes from Listronotus bonariensis, assembly GCA_014170235.1. Taxonomy (NCBI): domain Eukaryota; kingdom Metazoa; phylum Arthropoda; class Insecta; order Coleoptera; family Curculionidae; genus Listronotus; species Listronotus bonariensis. Next base: position 22,826 of record JACEGR010002460.1, on the reverse strand, counting down.
TTCGGGAAATTTTCTGGCCACGAATATTTTAAGAAAATTCTCCCTGGCCTGCGGTTCGGGATAATTTTCAAAATATTCGTGGCCTCGAAAACATTTCCGGAAATAAATTTAGCACTAGTGGTATAACAAGTGAAAATTTAACTGTTTGCAAACAGTTAGCTTGACCTCTTTTTTATGTGATATTTATTTATTAGGGTCAAATTTCGTAATTGGAACTTGACCCCTTCCTGACGACAGATCAATCTGAAATTTGGTACATACTTTTAATCTTGATGACAATATAATACTATACATTCTTTAAGATTGTAAATGCAAGATGGCTGCCGATACAAAATGGCGAAATACATATTACTTTAGAACAACCTCAATATAACTATCAAATGAAAGGGCTTGATTGGTAGAATAGAGCTAACCATAAAAAAATAAAATTCAAGATGACCGCGACCACAAACTGGCGGATTACATATTTTTTCCACAACCATTAATATATAAAAGATGGAAATATTTTTTTATGTATCGTATTTTAGTTTAAATTTTCTAAGAACAAAAATTTCATTAACCCGCATCCCAAACGTTTTTTGAAGACCGACCGATCAAAAGCGGTTTAGCAGAGCGAAAATTAGCTAAGTTAGCATTGTAAGTTTAAGGTTTGTATTGAATAATAGATATCGGATCCATTAAGACTTGTTAGCTTAGTGGACGGCCTTACCTGCTGGGCATGACTTCCTGGGCCTCCCCTATAGAAGAGATAAGAGTCGCTATTTTGTTTCTTTTGTTAGATTATTTAAAATTGCAATTGCTTAAAATTTTAGGTACACTTTACTAAACAGTAAAACAACTTAGAAAATGCCTTATCACATTAAGTTGGATAGGTTTAAAATTATATTTACTTAGGAACTCGTCTCACTTTATAAATTTCTTATGTCGCCTTTGGCAGTACATCAAGTTGGCGGCCAAAAGCAAACTTTAATATGGCACTTAGACTAAATAACTGGATAAAAGATGATCAAAGGAGACATTTATTGTTCCTTGAAAAGGACAAAGGCTTCCAGCTAAAAGCCTAACTATTAAAGCAGTTCAAGTGAATGTATAAGCAAACTCTGGTTGGCTAGTTTATTTAACGCTTTTTGCTAGACATAGTGTTAAACTAATTTACTTTGTTGGCGCTATTGTTTTTGAGTTTAAAACCAGTGCAGCAGCTAATAGAGATATGTGTCGAAAAAAGGTGGAAAATATAATTGATAAAAAAAAAGATGACGTTCAGATTAACTTTTTGGTCGAGGTTCATTTTAAAGATACTTACTTTCAATGTAGGAATATTCCAGCTGTGACACCTATGACCCTTTAGCTATCTATATAACTGGTTAAAAAATAATTTAATCGAACCTTTATTGTTTCTTAATAAGGACAAAGGCTTTTAGCAAAAACCCAACTATCAAAACAGTTCAAGGGGATGTAAAAGCAAACTCTGGTTGTCTAGTTTATTTAACGTTTTTCGGTAGATATAGTGTTAAACTAATTTACTCGGTCGTCGCTATTGTTTTTTAGTTAGAATTCAGTGTAGCAGCTAGTTAATGATAAAAAACGTATCTTGGTATAGGCTTTCATTTTAAAAATACAAGTTTTCAATGCAGGAATAATACAACTGTGACACCTATAGCCTTTTAACTAACCATATAACTGTATAAAAGATGATTTAAAAAGACATTTAAATGTTCGTTGAAAAGAATAAATGTTTCCAGCTAAAAGCCTAACTATTAAAGCAGTTCAAGTGGATCTATAAGCAAACTCTGGTTGGCTAGTTTATTTAACGCTTTTTGCTAGACATAGTGTTAAACAAATTTACTCCGTTGGCGCTATTGTTTTTGAGTTTAAAACCAGTGCAGCAGCTAATAAAGATATGTGTCAAAAAAAGGTGGAAAATAATATTGATACAAAAAATGACGTTTAATATATAATAATTTTTTTAAAGATTTCCATAGTAACTCAAGTTCTTATTGTCATTTCAAATACAAAAGCCAACCAGTTTGAAACTTTATTTTTTTATTGACTTATTTTCCGATAAAGTTATATATTAAAATATTATGTTTCTTAACATTAAGTCCTCGTTTTTCCTGTCGCAGAAAATAGTGTATTATACATGGAAAAACTAAGATTTTATCCCTCGGTTTCTTGTCTCCCTTCGCTTTGCGTTGGAAGAAGAAACAACACAACCTCGAGCTAGAATCTAAAACCTTTTTTCCTTGTATAATTATTAACTATTTTTGTAAAGGTTTTTTTACTAAAAAAGAATGGAAAAAACCGTTACTTTTTTCAAGAAAGTAAACGATAACCCTTAAAGTTTTATAATTTAAAACACGCTTTTTATATTTTTTAAGACGATATGTCTGGTAAAAAGCCCATAATTTTCGGTAATAAATAAATTTTCTAATAGACATAACATATTATTAAATGATGTACCGAATTTCTTAGTTAAAAGTATTTATTTTTTAGGTTTTTTCTTACTTCATACTTAATTTAGAGAAACAATGAGCCATATTGCTATGCATATTAACAGTATTTTAAACCAGCTAAGTTAAATTGTAGACTAAAAAGTTTTATGAGTTTCCACAATAATTTAAAGCGGTTTTTGGGCAGATTATAAAGTTAGTTTGTTAAGTAGAATTAAAGTGGGTTTTAGGGGTGCGCTAATTATGTGAATTAAATGTTTTTACACCTGGAATATAGTTAATCCGGAAATATAACTTTGTTATTAAAAGTTTAACTGACTGCGCAGAGCAAAAATATAATTATTAATTTGTTTAAAACTACAGATCTAAAACATTGGTTAAGAAAAAAACATAATTTTTAAAATGAAGAAGTGTTTTGCCTTTTTTAAGAACAGAGACACTTTTTATAAGAATTTAAAGAAATTAAAGTTGTAAGTAAAATAACAGTTGGTTCTGATTAAAGTATGTGTTTTTATATTAAGTAAAAAAATTACCGAAGGACGACTGTACTGTAAATACTTAATATACGTTAATGTTATTCTTTTTTTTTTCATTTAAGTAATAATAGATTTTTTTTACAACCATAAAAAATAGTTATAATAATACGTCTTTTTATATGGACACTCTGTTGGAATTGTAGGTTGTGTAATGTACAGGGTGTCCCAACTCTATTTATACACGAAATAACTTAGCCCCAGTACAAAATACAAAAATAAACCTAAAATATTTTTTATATTCGGATACACTCTTCCTATTGAAAGTACCAGTTTATATAATAACATGTATTTAATTACCTGTCATTGTAGAAACTACTAAGGTATGTCAGCAATATAGTTTATTTACTTAATTGCACTAAAAGACAGCAATACGTAAATTATGACTGGTTAATAGGTTAAGTAAGTAAATATGTATGTAAAATAAACCAAATACCTGACTTACTTATCAGTAGTTTTAACAATGGAAGGTTATTATATACATGTTAATATATTATTGGTCACTCTGACAGTGACAGAATTATTTAAAAATAATTGGAACCAAAATAAATTTTATTCTTTATTTTTAATTGTTAATAAGTATATCAGCATACTGCTGATATCTCAAAAACCAACAATAATTAACATATGTGTTATACATTTTTAATATAGAATTTAAAACAGAGTCAAAATTTGTTAAAATATATGGGGTGTTTTATTAAAAAAAAACCTACTTGCCAATAAAAATTATGTGTTTGAGACACCTTGTGTACTAACTAGTACTGTCAATAACGACAGTGTATTCAAATAAACATTTTTATTTTAGGTTTATTTTTGTATCTTGTACAGGAGCAAAGTTATTCCGTGTATAAATAGAGTTGGGACACCCTGTATAGGATAGCCGATATATATCCGGATGATGGTAAAGTTTGCGTAAACATAGGTCGTTAAGCGAGTCCATCCACCACCAAGATTCCAAAACCTCTAAAAAAGCATTACTATGACAAAATGTAGTTGCGCAAAAATATTAATCATACTGTCGAAAGCGTTTAAAAGGTATAAATGAAATATACACTGTCTACGGATGGGTCCTCTAAGCCTAAATTTTAGGGGTGAATCACACCTTAGCCAGAAAAATTAATTGATAGCTAACTTGAAAGATCTTTTAAACCTTATCATTTTCCCTTTGTTTAAAGTAGCTTGCTTTTACAGATAATTTAAAACTAAATAAAAATAAAAATTTTAACAAGCTGTCATATCAAGAAATACCATAGCAGATACCTCAGAAGTTTCAATCAGCGTCGAGATAAATTCAAAACTAAGGTTCATCCGATCTCTTTTTCTTTCTAAGATTTTGGGGGTAAGTCTTACCCCTGCTTAAGGGTTTCAGTTCATTGGGTAAAATGGATTAGCGTTTTTTCTTAAATGACCTGGAAAGAAAACGCTACCGCAGGCAGCAGGTACCAAATTTTCCATGTTCTAGAAACATTAGGATTAAAAGAACAAACAAAGTGGGAAGTTTAGAATCTATCCAGTTGGACCTTATAAGGATACATACGCGTGGCACCACAAATTTCTCTGCTGGGAACCGCGAGTAGAGGAACCACACTGGAAAACTTTTCAGAGCAGAAGCCATGGAAGTACCTATAAAAAAGCGATAAATCCTTCACAGCCCGACGATGGGCAAGAAACCCTTTCTGTAAGTAAAGGATCATTAATGAGACGAATAGCTCTTCCTTGAATTGAATCAAGAATGCTGAGGGTTGTAAGAGACGCCATGCCCCAGATACGAGAACAATATTCCAAGGAAGGTTGGATTTGGGACACATATATAGTGTATAAATTAGAAGGGAAAAAATACTTTTTGGCTCGAAAAAGAAATCCAAGCTTTTTTAAAGCTGCCGTGTCTACAGATACAATGTGTTTATGCCAGTTAAGGTTACTTTCAAATGTGACGCCCACTAGATTGAAGATGTCTTTGCTCTGTAAAACTTGGCCGCTCATAAGTAGAGGATGAATATTTAGTGACCCTTTTCGCGACAAGGAACATGATTGTGTTTTGGATGCATTAAAGTGGACCAGATTTTTGGCGCCCCAATCCAATATTAAATTAAGTTCCTGCGAAAGAGATATTTGCATCGCTCTGTGTTTGTTTTCTAAATTAGGTTTAGTAATGGATTTAGGAACCTAAAAACTGCAGTGAAGGGTACTATCGTCGGCGAAACTGTGAATAGAATTAGTTGTGGACGAGAGAAGGACGTTCATGTGAAGAAGAAACAATGTTGGTGCCAGAACTGAGCTTCGAGGCACTGCAGCATTTACTTAGTAAAAACTTGAAGAATTGCCGTCTACAATAACTGATATACGTCAATCAGATAGATAACTAGAGAGCCAAGTACAGTGTTTAGTTGAAAAACCATAGGAGGGAAGTTTATTAAGAAGTGCGGCATGCCAGACCTGGTCAAAAGCTTTGGATATATCAAGAGCAACGATCTGGGACTCACCTAGAAACTCAAGAGACTTATTCCAGCAGTGTGATACGAAGGAAAGACGATCTGCTGTAGATCTTTGTGACGAAATCCATACTGATGCAAAATTTTGTGTTTTTTAAATACTTAAGGATTTGTGAATTAATAAATTTTTCGATTATTTCACCAAGAACTAAAAGAATTGAAATTGATCTATAGTTAGATAGAAAGAATTTAGATCCTTTCTTGGGAATAGGTTGAAGACGTGCAGCTTTGAAGATACTTGTGTCGTAAGAAATTTGAAAGAGCCGAGTTAAGATTGGTGCAAGTTCTGGAGCACATTTTTTAAAACGACTACTGGTATGCCGTCCAGCCTAGACGATTTCTTGGTGTTAAGAAAAGAAAGGATACGCCTAATGTGTTCCACCCTAAAAATAATATTGGGAGTTTTATGAGGAATTGGGGTAATAGCTGAACTTGATGATCCTATTTTAGGGCACATATCTCTGTAAAGAGGGGCTTTGGGAAAAAATGTATAGGAACTTGTCACATTTTTTTCACGTATTCTATATGAGTCCGAGAGATTACTCATATATTATTTGACACTTTGTATATTATAGAGTACTTTTGAAACAGCTTTTGGCATTTTAAATAATGAAAAATATCTATTTTTTTTTAATATTAAAAATAAAAATATTACAGGTATAGTCCATCCGTGGACACACTATGTTTCTTTTGTTAATTTTTACTCACCAACAAAAAGCAATATACATGTTTTTTTAAAGAAGTAATACCATTCTCTTCATTTAATTTTTTTAAATTTACAACAAACCCTTTCCGGTTACCCTGTTTAGTAACAAGAGGCTTCTGAGTTTCTTGTTTGTGTATTGTTACCATTTAACAACAGATATTTAATTATTTGAATTTTTTATTTAATAACGTTAATTTATTAACACAATTGCTTAAAATTAAAATTTATTTTTTTATCTTATAATTTTACTTTAATATTAAGTTTTTTATTATTAATTTTCTGTCTATGAGGGCATTAATTTTGCTTAATATAAAGTTTCTTCTTATTATTTCCATGACTTAAAAAAAAAATACTTACCAGTTTTTTTTTTCTTTATGTAAGTTATACCAAATTTGTAAGCATCACCAAAAAGCACCCTGTGTAAGCATAATTTGTAAAGTAAATATTATCCCAGAGTGTAAATTTAAACCACAACGCCTCAAAATTGCCTCTAAGACTCTGGCAGGACCTTAAGGATCCAAAGTCTCTTGAAAGGAGTCCCCAGGGTGGCTGTTTACAAGATACCCTGTTATGGTCCATTGTCGCTGCGGTAGTTTTAACAAAGTGCCCCTGCAAAATGGATATTTTTATGGAAAACGAGCAAAACATTTTAAATATTATTTGATAGGTAGGTACATAACTTTTAATAAGTAGATAATGTAGTTTACAAAGTATTCATTTTTTAATTTTAATTTTTTTTATATGGCTATTTTTTTATATAGTTTATTTATTTTCTAGAAGTATAAATTTAAACAAAATTATATTTTGCTTTTTTTTAATAAATATATTTAATAAAAAAATAAAGAATAATAAACTTATTATGTATTTTACAGATTTTTCCATAATAGGTTATTTATTTTATAATTTAAACTATTTTCTTGTTTACCAAAAACTTTTTTTACTAATTTACAGCTAACTCTTTGGAATTTATATTGACTTATAAATATTTGGCTAATTTTATTGTAACTTTTAAAAGTTACGTCTTTTAAATGACCTCCACCAACTTCAGCACATTTTTCAATATTAGATTAAAAGGGGTTCATTACACGGCACCCGATTTTTTTCTGGGAGGATATTTAAAAGCCAAAATATTTGCAAGTTGTCCAGGTATAATCTAGGAACTTAAAGTCAAATTCTTAAAAAAGTTCAATGAATAACGGAGGTTTGCTGTTGCCTTGTAATGAACAGTAGAATAGCAACGTATGTATGGGCTCAATAAGGGTAGTTTTCCCATAAGAAATACATGGGGAAAATTTAAGGTTCATTCTGCAATTTTATATCCATCTCATCCCCTAACATAAAATTCTTCAACCCCAAACACAATGCGCTAGATAGGGGTAGTAACCATGACGTCATCACCTAAACTGCTGAAACACCCTATAAATTAAAAAAGTTTGGAAGCCCTTCGCCGGGATTCGAACCCGACCCGCTGGCGTGACCGTCAGACGCTCTAACCACTGCACTACGATGGACCTTGGAAAATAAAATGTTAAACGGGTACCAGTTGTTACTCTCAGGCCCGCGGCTATTAAATATTATAGGATCTTGGACATGCCATTTAAACACATGTAAATTTTGTAGTCAAACATGGACAAAGAAGTAACCTATGGACAATTAAGTATATATTGGACAAAATCTAATAGCGTTTATATGGGAATTTTGCTAACGCGCGTTAAAACACACCTAACCTAAAACAGCCCTGTATTTCCAAAAACTGCCCTGTATTTCCAAAAACAGCCCTGTATTTTCAAAAACAGCCCTGTATTTCCAAAAACAGCCCTGTATTTCCAAAAACAGCCCTGTATTTCCAAAAACAGCCCTGTATTTCCAAAAACAGCCCTGTATTTCCAAAAACAGCCCTGTATTTCCAAAAACAGCCCTGTATTTCCAAAAACAGCCCTGTTCAGCTGTTTATTTTGCTGTTCATGTATAGACTTTTGCGCAGGCGTCATAATTGTAAATACATATATTAGATAAGTCCAGAGAGACTTGGTCAGTCTGTCGTAGACATTCAAAGTGAAACATTGTGCTTAGTTTAAAAATCATTAAATCTATCCTAAAATGTCTGTTGTATCTAATACAGATTTCTACACACTCCTAAACATCAACGAAGTAAATCCTTTGTCTCCAAGTAAAGTTGCCGAGGATTACGAGCAATGCAATCAAGAATGGTATCATTTACTACTAAACGAAGTTGATTTTGGTTTAATGATAGGTTTGCCTGATCTAAAATGGTATTCATTGTGTCGATGTCATCTTGTAGCTGATGATGGAAGTACCGCGCATGAGCATTTTCACGCCTTAATTCACTTTACGAATGGAAAAACAGTCTTAGCATTGAAAAAACGACTACAAAGACTTGGAAAAAGACTTCATTCCAAAACAACATTTAAGAAAATCTTGTGTTTGGATCATGCAATCGGCGTACTACGATACATTGCTTGTGCAGATGGTCAAAAACCTCTAAGACGAGATCTCGATGGTTTACAAGGAACTCCTCATGCTCATTACTCTAGAAAATGTTTTAACGAAGATTGGTTACATTCACGAGGAAAACGATGTGGCGCTGTTCGAGATGAAATATCAATAATTGCTTCAAATGGAGTTTCAGATATTTCAAAATACACATCACCCTACGAACTTCATGAAAAATCCACTTGCCGTTGTGCCAGAGGCGATGAAGGCGTTAGAAAAAGGCAACAAGCTAATGAAAAACGAAGAGAATTTTACAAAACAGAAAAAGGACTTTCCATCAGGAAAATGTACAAAGAAAAACAAATTGAAAAGCAACGATTAATTAAACAACTGTTAGAGTTAGGACTAAATAAAAAAGCTGAATTACAAAGAGAATCAATTGTAAAACTTATTAGTCTCTTGTAATTTAAGAATTAGTAGAATAAATAATGTACGTTAAAATAAACATATTGTTTTCTTGCCGAAATTTCCCCTGTCCATATCAGACTTAGTCCATTATCTTTAACAAAATTCCCATATAAACGCTATGAGATTTTGTCCAATATATACTTAATTGTCCATAGGTTACTTCTTTGTCCATGTTTGACTACAAAATTTACATGTGTTTAAATGGCATGTCCAAGATCCTATAAATTATGTTTCGAAACTTCAACAAAGTATTATCCTCTTCAAATGAATCATAACACTTTCTACAAATAATTACTCTGTCTCTCTGACTACAAAACACATAGGATCTTGGACATGCCATTTAAACACATGTAAATTCTTGTAGTCAAACATGGACAAAGAAGTAACCTATGGCAACTTTACTTGGAGACAAAGGATTTACTTCGTTGATGTTTAGGAGTGTGTAGAAATCTGTATTAGATACAACAGACATTTTAGGATAGATTTAATGATTTTTAAACTAAGCACAATGTTTCACTTTGAATGTCTACGACAGACTGACCAAGTCTCTCTGGACTTATCTAATATATGTATTTACAATTATGACGCCTGCGCAAAAGTCTATACATGAACAGCAAAATAAACAGCTGAACAGGGCTGTTTTGGAAATACAGGGCTGTTTTTGGAAATACAGGGCTGTTTTTGGAAATACAGGGCTGTTTTTGGAAATACAGGGCTGTTTTTGGAAATACAGGGCTGTTTTTGGAAATACAGGGCTGTTTTTGAAAATACAGGGCTGTTTTTTGAAATACAGGGCAGTTTTTGGAAATACAGGGCTGTTTTAGGTTAGGTGTGTTTTAACGCGCGTTAGCAAAATTCCCATATAAACGCTATTAGATTTTGTCCAATATATACTTAATTGTCCATAGGTTACTTCTTTGTCCATGTTTGACTACAAAATTTACATGTGTTTAAATGGCATGTCCAAGATCCTATGCAATGGACAAAACCAATATACAATTGATTTATGAAATAAAGTAAAAGGCATCAATTTTTATTTTTTTATAATAACCTTAAAACTCACAATGAAAATACCGGACTCGAAAATCGCGATCAGACCAAAATTGCCCATATATTCTTAGACACCCTGTATATCTGTATATTTTATTCTTGTTACAATAATAAGTGTTTTTTTTTAAACTGTTTCCTTCTTTTGTACACATAACATTTTTAAAAATTTAGTCTAATAACGCTGAGCATTATAATATTTAATAGCCGCGGGCCTGAGTAACAACTGGTACCCGTTTAACATTTTATTTTCCAAGGTCCATCGTAGTGCAGTGGTTAGAGCGTCTGACGGTCACGCCAGCGGGTCGGGTTCGAATCCCGGCGAAGGGCTTCCAAACTTTTTTAATTTATAGGGTGTTTCAGCAGTTTAGGTGATGACGTCATGGTTACTACCCCTATCTAGCGCATTGTGTTTGGGGTTGAAAATTTTATGTTAGGGGATGAGATGGATATAAAATTGCAGAATGAACCTTAAATTTTCCCCATGTATTTCTTATGGGAAAACTACCCTTATTGAGCCCATACATACGTTGCTATTCTACTATGAACCGCTTTTTATCTAATATTAAAAAATGTGTTAAAGTTAATGAAGGTCATTTAGAAGACGTGATTTTTAAAAATAAAAATTAAATTATTTATTTATTTATAAAATAATATAAATTACAATTTAATACTTATTAATCTAATAAAAATCATTTTTATCTACTTACAATGTAATAACAATCTGCTCCTAGATTTGAAAAACCTGTATGTGCAGTTTTACAGCCATAATTAACTAGTTATCACCACATTATCACAATTGACAGCCTTCTTGGCTATACTCAAAAATTTCATATTATACCTATAGAAACTACACTGTAATCAACATTAGGTTAAAATGGGTTTTTGATCTATGCCCTCAACAGTACAATAGACAAACATTAGAGAATGTCCATATATACCTGGATATTTTCAAATAAATGATTTTTAGTAAAAAGCAAAAACGTCTATTATTTACTACATTTATAATGCTAACAGGAATTAAATTATACAATTTTGGCCCTAAGTATTAAAAAAATATTTGGTTAATGCTTTTCCTAAAAGCAGGAACATTTAACAGGCTATTTGCAATACCCCTAGTACAATGACGGCAAATATAATTTGTGTAACTGATAGACTGTTAATATGTAAAGAGATCTAATATTACATAAATCAGATGTGTACAATACATTTGTCGGATAAAGCCTTGGTTTCTTAAGAATAACCTTAACAATATAGTTTTAAACAACCTTCAGCTGGTCCAAGTTACTACCATACATACCACCCCAGACTAGAATACCATACCTAAGCAGTGGTTCAACAAGTGCTCTATAAACCATTATAATTAATTTCTTATTAAGAAATTTCGATAAAGTTTAAAATTTATATACTAGAGATCTATTTTTCAACAACAATACCAAAATATTTAATTGTATCTACTTCTTTTAGTTAGCCAAATAGTTATATGTTATCATAAATCTTAAAGAGTTAGCTGTAATTAAGTATATTAAAAAGTTTCTTTGGTAAATCTAAAACATTTTAACTTAAATATTAAAATGGGAAGCCTATTATGGGGAACCTAGTGTATTATAAAGAACTATTCTTCCCTTGCATGTTATAATAAAAGTAAGGTTTATTTAAAAAAAAAAGTAAATGAATTATTTAATATAAAGTAATTATTTTTATTTCGCTCATATAAATAAATTACTTACTATACAGAGAACGTTGCAACCCCTAAACATAGGTTCAAGAGCTTCCGGTCAAAATTATTCCATATAAAATCCAATAAAATAGGTTCTTAACGAGACTGCCAGACGTGAACTAATTCCTTGGCCGCATCTTAAAAATGTAACAAACTTTTTATTTATTAAAAATTACTGATGATCTGACTAAAAATGTAAAGTGATTTTTAATTCTAGAAATGTTGGTTAATCTATAGGTATATTTGAATACTTTAAATTTATAACTTTTAATGCAATAATTCGTAGAACTGGTTTTTTACAGGGTGTCCAGTAACTCAACCGACAAATTTAAAAGGCTGATTCTACAATTAAAAATTAAAAATAAACTTTATAGTAATATATATAAATGTCCTCAACCTCCCAATTTTTGAAATACGGGGTGTTAAAATTTCTCTTTTTGTAATAACTTACACAGAAATTCAGATATTTAAAAAAAATGCCAGACAATTCCTATGCACTGAAAGACATTTTTCACATCCAAGAAAACAAAATTACCAGTGTCGTCCTAAGGAGTTTAAGGTAAATATTTTTAAAGAAAAAAATTGTACGTGACTGCGTTTTTCTAAAATATATTTTTTATTTTATTTAAGTTTGAAACAGATTTGATCTTGCGTAAATAAATCAAAACCATTTTTTTAGCATGGTCATTTCGCAGTGCTAATAAGAAATTCTACAGTCAAAAACCACCTTTGTTAATTATTCTTTAATTACTTAGGGACTGTACCGTGCCAAAAAATGGTTTTGTTTATTTACGCGTAAACAAGTACATTAAATAAAAAAGAGTCTAAAATCAAACATGTTTTAAAACAAATGGAAATATTAAAAAAAAAAAAAAATAGATAAATGTAGTTCTAAAAGATATTTACACCAAACCCCTCATGGAAGACACTAGTAAAAATTGTTTTCTCCTGTATGTAAAAGCTGTATTTTTATGCATAAAAGGAGTTCTTTTAATTATTTAAATATACAAATTGGTATTAAAAGTTTTATAAAAATAAACTTTTTCTAAAATTTATTTTTAACACCCCTTAGTTCAAAAACTAAGACGTTTAGGACATATATGTTTATATAAAGCTTTTTTCTAATTTTTACTGTAGAATCACCCCTTAAAGTTTGTCGGTTGAGTTATACACCCTTATAAATTTGAAAAATAAACTTAAAATAGTTAAAGCTTACCAAAAAGCTTAAAATTAAAAAAAAATAATGGCACTTAATAACATATGTTTTTAAATATAAGAATTTCTCTTAAAATAAATTACTTGAAATTAGTGTAAAAGATTTTTTAATAATAAACATTTAAATATATGTCCATTTAGCTTTCATGTTACACGTCAGACTATATAACTTCTGTCTAGGTCCTACGGTAAGTATTTGTTTTTGATTTTTTTAAATATTTTTTGAAGCTTGCTCCATGACAATAATGGACGTTTTATTATAATTTGATTGATGCTTAAAAAATTAAAACACCTTTTTCACAACGTTGACGTTGTGTTTTCAAAGTCAGTAGCTCTCGTCTCGTAACCTTAAAGCTACTAGGTATACTTATACTTTTAAAATTTTTACCACTATTTCATTACATAATTTACAAAGTACCGCTGGCGATTTTATTTTTGTAATTTTAAAATTATTTTTATTTTGATAAATGCAGAAAAGATGACTTTTACTTAAACAAAAATTTAAAAAAACTTTCTAAGCTTTATGGAAAAAACGATTATCTAAGAGACAAATTTAAACTTTTAATTTAACATGATCCAGCAACAAAATATGTTGGCCACCTCAATCCGCCTCTTTTTTGAGGCGCTTTCAAATAAATGCCATAATTTAAAAAAAAAAAATACTTTATATTCTTTTATAGTAATACTAATGTACAATTAAGTTAAATTATTAAATTTTGTTTGATCTTGTCATTAAAAAAGTTATAAAAATGTCCCTTACTAAGCACGAATTAAGTCTATGGCTTCTTTTAGCCAACAAAATTATAATAGAAATAAACAAAAAATAGGTTAAAGTTTTTGGAATAACTGTAAAGGCTGTAAAAAAACTTGTTAAATTACAACTAGTTTAAATTTTAAATTTTTAAAAATCTTTTAATTTTGTCTTTAAAGATTATAACATTTTTTTGTTAAATATTAAAAACATAAGTTGCATGCCAGGGTTACGTTCTTAAATCATTACAAAGTACACATTTCTTACATTCTTACAGAGGTCGTTCCTAAATGTATTATTTATTACACTGCTTTCTGTCTTACAGCGTTCAAAAATAGTCTGGGAATGTAACTCTGTAATACATTCTTTGCCGTGCTCACGAGCGCGGTAACAATTTACGATTTTGCGCATTTCATATTTGTCTCTTAAAAGAATAGGAATCGAACAAAATTTTTATAATTTTTAGATTTAAAAGTTTTTAAAAAGAAACAAAAATATTTTGCTCGTGCTACTATGGTTGTCTGAACAACTTTGTTCATTTTTATGCTTTTTTATTTAGGTACAGATTTTTCTCCAAACCACAAAATATCTACAAACTTTTTCAAATTCAAAATAAGAATATTTTGATACAAACACAAACATACAGTTTTTTTTAATTTATTGCATTATTAAGTATTAATTTGTTTAGAAATTAATTTATAGTTTATTAAAATTGTAATTTATATTAGATTATAAATAAATAAATAAACATCTTTAATTATTTTCCGTTACATGCCAGGTTACAAGGGACATTGCATTTCCTGAATAGCGTTTAAAAATTGCTTTTTCCTACGACCACTTGTGAAAATAGCAAATAGCACACTGATTTCATGCATAGAAAATGCGTTATATCACACTAGTGTTGCAAAGTACTTTACAGCACTAGTGTTGCAAAGTACTTTACAACACTGGTGTGATACATATTATGATGTCATTCTAAAAACTGCTATTGGTTTTGCAAGTGACATATTTATTGTAGTGACAGTAAAAAAAAATTATTTACCTTAAACGGTAGAACCCAAATTAGCGAAAATTATCTTATTTTATATTTATTAAAATTTACGAAAAAATAAAAACATAAACAAAAATAGACATAACCACAAAAACAACTTTCACTGACTGGCACAGTGTTGTCAGGTAAGTGGATCAAATTAAAAATCTCCCTTCTACCTTTGAGCACGTACTTTATAGAGGCAGCCTTGCCGCTTGACCGTTCGACCTAAAGCGCCAGAGAAAAAAAGCCTATAGATCAAATTCCTTCCTCTCTTTCTTCGTGTACTCAAACAACTAGTTAAATCTTTTTTTAATCCCTAATTAAACCTAAGGCTAATACACACTTTATGAATCCACTTTCTTTTATCCATTCATAAATAGAATCAGACCCTTCCGACGTTGCCAAATGCATTCCATATTTTGCATGGTAACTGACGTTTGGTAGTCGTTTTTCCTTACTTTTAGGACTTTAAGTTATGCATTTACAATTTTTATATTTTTTTCTTAAAAATATGAGGAAAAACTGTTATTTTTACTTAATTTTATATGTGATGTTCAGTTTCATTAACTTGTTTTACCAATTTTACCCCACCCAGCACCCCTTTTCACTCCCCGGTCCCGTAAGTTTATTTACTGATATTTTTTAAAAAACGAAATATTTTGGATATGCACCACTTACGTTTTATTTAGAAGAGTTTCTAAAATATGTAAGAATCGATAATTTTTAAAAAACACTTATAATAGCAGAAAGCCGTATTAAACTATTAGCGTTATTACCTAACAAAACCATACAATTTTTATTAAGTGAGGACCTTTTTAAATTCCAAAATGATAAAAGTTATATAATGCTTCTAGGTAGGTGATTTTCGATGTAAAAATATTGTCAAAACAGTATAATATAGCAGTGAGGAAAAGTATATATCACACTAGTGTTGCAAAGTAAATATCACCCTAGTGTTGCAAAGTTCTCAATTGTTTTTTATTTTTTCTGAACAGACAAACTTTAATTTATTTTTTGGTGAATAATTTGTGGTCGTAGGAAAAATAGTGTACAGTACTCGTGTGAAAATGACTTTCTTACACTCGTGGGTTTGTAGCACGAGGCGTTAGCCGACCCACTCGTGTGAAATTGGTCATTTTCCACACTTGTAATGTAATATACTATTACAATGTAATACATTTCAAATGTGATTTTGATTCCATTACAGAGTACAAGGATTACTTTATATTTTATTTATAAACGCACTCCAGATATATGCTGTTCGAGTGACGTCCCAAACAATGCCCGATTTTCTACCATAAATTTCTTGCTTTAAAACCACCATCCCAACTTTCCCTATATATAAACTTAAGATTGCTCGTTACCTAATATCTTGTTAAATTCCATACAACACGGGAGCATATTGTTGCCAGTAGTAGGGCTTTTTGTAACAACTTAAGTTTACTTGTTTCGTAACTTTTGTTCATTTTCGCAATAACTTAATTTTATAAGATGTAGAATACATACAGTTTATTAGGCACATATTTAGACTTCTTAGTTACAAAACTTTTGTACGAACACATTAACACCTGCCTTAATTAAAATAAGGCAACATTTAAAAAAGATATTTGAGCAATACAATGCTGAAAATATGGGGATGCATTATACTAATATTTAGACATTTTTAAGGATATGTTAACATAGTTATGTAAACACCCAGTATAGAATAGAAACAATTTCAGAGTCAGCAAATCATAATTAAAACAAAGCCGGGGTTGTATACTGGATCAAGCATGTTTAAGCTAATGACAATCCGTCTATTTATATACAGAGAATAAGATCATTAAATTATAACATTTTATTTATAATAGATGGATTTATAAAGGTAGGTATCAGGACCCCCTCCTAACTTTTGAATTATTTGGTATTTAAAAAATAGGGACTTTAGTAAGCCAACATAAACAAAATCTACTACAATTTTTTAAAATTTTTTCCCACGAAGGCCTTTGCCTAAATACAATAATACCGTTGTTGTCGGGTTATTAGATGTTTAATACCTCGTTCCCAACGTTGTCCAAGTACTGAAATATGCAGTTATGCATTTAACAGCACCTTTAGACAACGCGGTAGTGCCACCACGGACGTTATTATTAAATAACTACTACCTAAATATGTCTGACCCGCTGGGAAGCGAACCGGCGACTTCTGGCTTCGAAGATCAAGGCTCTGTCTACTTCGCCATGGGGGAGACACAAAGACTACAAAATGACGGTACTTTAAAAATTACCTAAATACCTGATTTGGATGGGCATATTTCCGAAACTAATAAAGTTAGATACAGTTGTTGATGTATTTTCTATTTTTTTAAATCTACTTCATGGTAATATTGGTAATAATATTTTAGGGTAAAAACAAATAATAATTTTTTTTTATGACGCACCCTGTATACTATTATGCTTTTAAAAATATATTTTAAAGACTTTTAAAAAAATGCCACATTAAATACATCTAAATTTATTAGTTTTAAAAATATGGTCATCCAAATCATGTATTCAGGTTATTTTTAAAGTACCGCCATTCTGTGGTAAGTAAAGGTATTGACTTTATTTTTGGAACTATAAAGTACTTGTCAGAAATTTTAAAATGATGTGTTACAAGACTCTCCTTTCCTTTTTTTTTTAAATAGCGCCTTACTCTTAGTTTGACATTTATATCTGTCATTTATTGCCTTAAATTTGGTAATATGTTATCT
The DNA here is from genome assembly GCA_014170235.1 of Listronotus bonariensis. Taxonomy (NCBI): domain Eukaryota; kingdom Metazoa; phylum Arthropoda; class Insecta; order Coleoptera; family Curculionidae; genus Listronotus; species Listronotus bonariensis. The sequence continues at coordinate 5,226 of JACEGR010002460.1, read as the reverse complement.
TTAATTTTTTATGAAATAATACCAAACAATTCAAAGGTCAATAAGGGGTGTGCTGACTTTAAACAAGCACTGTATAGAATAGTGCCAAAGACCTTAAAAGAGGTAAAAAGTAAAAAAAAAAAAGTAGGATAAAAAAATATAACACACCTTAAAGAAAAAATAAAAACGGAAGATTTAAGGACGGAAAGGGGAAAAGATGGAGGTTTTAAGTGTTAAATACTGTTTTTTAGATTCTCGGCTAAATTACAAGTCCTATAGAAAAAACGTTAAATGGCATTTGTAGGCAGTAAAAAAATCTACAACTTTTGTTTTTACGCTTTTTTACATATTCTTTAAATTTGTGTAAAAATTCAAAATAACGAAGCTTTCGGTATTTTATTTTTATCTTTACCAAGACATAAATTATTCTTACAAAATTTGGTGAAAATGTAAATATTTATTTTTCACATTATTTTGACTTTATATCGAAAAGGTATTCTTATTCTTAATCGAAAATTAACTTGTCAAAATATTGGCATTTTCCAAAAGCCGGTGGTCTTTTTGTTCGTTAAAATATATATTTTTTTAATGGTGTATAAAAATAAACATTATAATGGTAAATGTTTATAGAAAATGCACAAAAACCTGGATCCGATTTTCCCAAAATTGGTAATAGTTACAGTCATAAAACCATAAGACTCAGACGCATAGTTCGGGTTTTGGACTAGGCGGGTTTTGTGACTGTAACCCTTACGATTTTGGCACAATGCTTAAAAATTGCATGTAAAATTTTGTGATAAACTTGTCCGACAAAAAAGTGACACGTTTACCCAGTCCGACAACCAAAACATTTGACATTGACTGGCTGGGTTAAAACGCCGCTTTCATATACGGTGGTATGAATATTAGTTTTAGACTCGTCAAAAGGTACCCCCGAAAAAGAATTTAAAAGTGTTCTTATCATGAAGTTATTACTGGCCTAGGAACTATACAGCATGAACGGTTTCGTTCATCGGCAATACGTGAAAAGGAGACGGTCTAAATACTAGTCAGTGAAGGTTAAACAGAGAACGAATTTATCTAAAACGCAAGGGGACACACGCATCTCCCACTTTCATCATTTCAACCGATATTGCTGATAAATCAAGCCCACTGCCTAGAAAGTGAATATTACAAGTTAATTTTTATTTCGTGTTGCTACGGAGAACATATCAAGGTTAGCACTAAATTCAAATATTATTACGTGCTTTTGGCTCATCAGGGTATGCAAAAATATTGTCCAACGACTTCTTGGGCACTATCCGCACGAGAATACTGTCAAGGAACACATATTTTTGGTAACATATAAATTCAATAATTTCTAATTTTTTCGTAAAAGTTCATTCACTTAAAAACATAATTTTTCCAGCAGACTCATTGTTTATAATTAAAATTATTTAAAATAAACAAATTTAACTATTCTCACAATTAAGCAATCTAGGGAGTTCACCAAACCCCTTGATTCGCGTAAAATATCAAAATTAAACAAAGTTTACTTATTCTGCAGTTTTGGAGTTTTTAGAAGTTCATAAACCTATTGTTCCACAGGATATGTAAAAAATTGCCCAATCTGAAGAATTGCCAAACACCGTACATCGGGAAATAGTTTTGGTCAATTCGGTATCGGCAAGTAACGCGCGCGGTCTATGTTCAAGATACTAAGTGTTGGTGTCCTTCCGGTAAATGCAATTTTAATGTAAGTATAATTTAAGTTGTATATTTCTAAAATGTGCTACCATCACTGAGCCTATGTAATTTAAAATAAACTTTAATATTTTAATAGATCAAATTAGGCGTTTATTTTAATTTACATCTTTTATTTAAATACTTAAGCTACTTCCCTAATTACACCCCAAACCAGGGTGTGACAATACCATTTAATAATATTAATTTTTTGTTCAGTAGTGTACATTTTTATTTCATCTATTATATCTGTTTACCAGCAAAGGTTTAAAGTGTAATAAGACGTCGTGAGAAATGCGTACATATTAAAACAAATTCTGTGACGTGCAGTGAGAGGCGGGGCATCAGTCCCACTTTGCTGATGCTTTACTTGCCAATGTACCATATCAGATAGCTTAACCTGTATGTATTGGGTATGCACCAACACAAAAAATTACAACAGTTTTTCTTAAAGCGCATTTAATAAGCTTATTAGAAAATAAAAAAATTAAATAGGTAAGTTTAACCTGACAAACGTCTTTAAAATAGTCTTATACCATTTTGTCGTCGAATCAGTAGGGGAGCCAATATATCAAGGTAACTTGATTTACGTATATTTTTACATTTACAGTCCAAATTTTTTAACAACACAAAACTTGTTTAATCGAATATAAAAAGCAGGGGGTTCCTAATTTACCTGTATGTTTTTTTTTGTTTATGTTATGCGATTACTCCAGCGTTTATGGACCGATATTAAAAAAATGTCTTATGTAAAAAGTGCACTTCCGCGGTGGTTGCATAAAAACCTTGTCAGGATCACCAGAGATAATGGTACCAGACCCATTCTTTTCTCTGCCGTTCGTTGATTGTGCGGCAAAGCTGCAGATATGTATAGATACATAATCAATTTTAAAGTTTTTTTTTGTAACTATTTCCTGTTTTAAAAGCAATACAAGCAAATGCTAGTAAAACAACAAAATTTCACAATTTTATTTTGTTACTAGTAGGTATTTGTTTGTGTTGCTTTTAAAATAAGAAATAGTTACAAAAAAAACTTTAAAATTGATCATTTATGTATATATATCTAGAGGCAGCAATACCATATGTTTTTGTCCGACTTCTTTTTTAATATTATTTTTAACTTTTTACTGAATTTCGTCAATTTATTTTTTCAAATTGTTGTTACAATGCTTTAGGAAAAAAAGCAAGATTAAAATTTTTTGTTAAAGTTATTTTGAAACTTCGGTGCTAATATAAATTTCTTCTAAGCTTATTTCGTGATGAAATGCAAATGTTAATACGTTTAGTGCCACCTTTCTCGGCAAGAAATGCACTAAAGCTTGGTTAAGTGCGCTACTTTACAGGGAAATACGAGATAAGATATTTTTGACGTTGGGTTTTCTTACTTTTGATGGATATGGCTTGGAGTTTATTGTAATAAGGTTGGTGTCAAAATTTTATTATGGATAATACAAAGTTTAGTTTAATCTTTAGAAGATCATTTTAAAAAAATTAACTTAAAATGGCTATACAGTGTATCCAAGATAAGGATCCTAAGCATGAGGAATCTCAGTACCTATTGGAGATACAGCTTAGGTTAAATTAGGAAAAAGTTGTGTTTTTTAAAGCCTATTTACATGTCGTTTAAAAACTTGAAAAATTTTCATGGCCTGCTGAGATATCTGGCAAAAACCAAAATTTGACTATATCGATCCTTTTCTGACTTTATTTGAAGAGATATAAAAAACTAATTACAATCTTTTTGTTTTCACTTTTAGCTACTACATGTTGGTATTTTTACATTTTATACCCGACGTTTCGTTTTCAAGAAACCATCATCAACTTTATTTTTTTATATTGCTCAAGAAAAAAAGTACGCCCTATCTGGATCCCATTTTTTAATTTAAATTCAACGATGTATTACAATGTCATATTTTAATTTTTAGTTAAAGGAGAAATTGCATATTTTCTATTTTTTTAAAAGTTATTTTTAAGTTGGCCTTGGAAACAAATGCTTGGACGTTAATACCTGTTACCGTATCTGCAACATAATTAATTATCAAAATAGTATGTGTCGTTATTACCCTGTTTGTCAAGTTGTTGTTTTTAGAGCAATTGTTCTTATTGTTACTGTTGTCTTTATACGCAATACGCATTACTAGGCTCAACAAAATCCGCGTGTTAAGAAAATATCAAAACATCAAGAACGTTTTGGGTTTAATATGTGGTGTGGAATTTTAGAAACTAAAATACCAGGTCCATGGATTTACCATAATTCATTAACTGCAGAAATGATACCTTCATTTATTTTTGCAGCACAAAATGTAGCATGTTAGCATGTCAAACTTATCCTTATGGCTATAATGGCCATCCTGCATATTCGACCGTAATAATACAATAAGGTATTAGCTATTCACCAATAAACAATAATAGAGACAACAGTAACAATAACAATAATTTGCTCTATAAACAACAACTCGACAAGCAGGGTAATAAAGACAAATGCTATTTTATAATGATATTAAATTATGTTACAGATACGGTAACAAGTATTAACGTTCAAATAAAAACGTATAAAATCGTTTTTATTAATTTTGAAAGAAATTTATGGTTAGTTTCTCGATAACTGTTTACTTAAAATATAAGACATATTGAGCCATATAAATAATAAGAAGCAATTGATTCTGCTGATAAGGTATAAAGGATTTACTTCAAACGTACGAATAAAGTCAAGCATTTGCTTACAAGTGCGAGTATTTACTTATAGAAATTTCGACATTCGTGATCAGTATCATTACATCTCTAGTAGTAAATGCTCGTACTTGTAAGCAAATGTTCTACTTTATTTATACGTTTGAAGTAAATCCTTCTAAACATTTTACTTATAAGCAAAAATATTTTTTTATTTATATGGCCCATTTAATTAAACATAGTAAGAATTCAATACAAAATTAATGTAACGTAAGAAAGAAAGGAGTTCTTATTTAGAAAATAGGGTTGTTCGCTTATTTTTGGGCGACCCGGTACACTTAAATTTACCATTAGAAAACCGTGGTTAAAAAAAAATGGTCGTGTCCAAGTATTTTATTAAAACTAAACCAATGAATTTTACATACATTTCCAACACACGGGACTTCACTGTATACGATTTTTAGCAAAAACGATGTAGGTACTTATTAACTTATTTATATACCAAAAAATAATATTTACCATAAAAAACCTCCCTTAATTGACAGAATCCTTTGGGGTTCCCTGTAAACTCCTTGGGGATCAACGTACAACTTTGACAGTAGTTAAGAAAGCATAGCTTCACAAACAATAAAATTAATTTAATCCAACGTCTTATAACTGTGTAGGCATTTTTGTAGCTTCAAATTTTTTGACTCAAAAACTCCTAACGACGTTTGTTTTTTAAATATGCTTTTACAGAAATGTATGCTAAAACTAGCAAATAAAAAATATATATATTACAGATTTCTTTAAAAAATATCTTAAAATATATATAAAAAATTTTGTGTACAGGTTTTTTGTTTTTGCTTAATTTAA